>VCDM03000154.1:2933-17606 GCA_012977825.3 Pteromalus puparum
AACTTTACCATTAAGAAATACTGTAACAACGTCCATCTGTTCTAATAATTATATCCGAATTGACAACAATAAGAAAGCAAAATTTTTAATGTTTGCGTTTTTGCTACTTGGAGCGTATATGTCATTAATACCATTCGTTTGTTGAAAACTCTTATTACTAACCTAGCTTAAATATATCATCAGCCTTTTTGTGTAACCCCATTTTACGTCTAGTACTTCTTTTCCTTTTTGTTTCTCAACTAATTTTCCATGTTTTCATTTCATACAAGCTATTCATTTCTTTATCCATAGCATTTTTCCAACTACGCATTCATCGCTATTCATCGCTCCCCAATGTACCAGTGTATCTACTCTACAATAATATACGGATACTCATTAGTACTGATTTTCCGGATATCTTGTCGGACTCTTTTTTGCACGTGTTGATCGACGTGGAGTAATTTGGTTTCCACACTATTTTTATCGATATTCTTTAAATTGTTTGAATCTTTTTCGGTTACATTTTCATTTTCATCTGCGCTATCAAATACATCATCATCGATTTCGCTTTCGAACTCTTGTTCGCTTCTCTTACTCGACTCGAGAGTCGGAGACGGGAAGAAATATTTTCGTCGCATTAATCAAGACCAATACATTTTTATATATGATTCTACAACACCAACATTCTATGAAATGTACTTCTACGTTCAACCAAACTCTACTAACCTACTCACTGTAAGCTAGTAAAATTCCCATTTCAGCTTTTTTACCATTTGGATGATCTTTTTTGGCTCTGGTTTTCTAACAAGACTTTACTACGTATAACTTTAGATTTCAAACATTTAGGTCTTTTCCAAAAAATATTTCATTATGGAGTTTTCTTTTACCATCAGTGTTGGCCTAAAGTACGCTTTTTTCAATATGTTGCACCGAACTAATTATTTCTGGCCAATTTTTATTTATCCTACTTGTGCCTCTCTAATAAACAACGTGCTATATCCAATTATTGTTCTATTAAATCTTTTCTAGCAGGTATGCCATATATAACTCGATGTACGTACGCTGGACATTGTTTAATATAAATACCACTTTTCATTCCGCCAAATTTAAAATCGATTATTTAGGTATCTATACCATTATTGCTCGTAATGTTTTACTCTTTTTCTGTTAAGCTTTTTACTTCATTCACCATACTTTATTATACAATCATATAACTTCATCCTTTGTTTTAATGCAGATAATTATTGGCATATTTTGCTGTAATCGTCGATAAATGAAACAAAAATATTATTCACCGTTTGGACCGGGTACTTGAAGCTAACCACAAACATCAGTGTGTATAACCCTACAGAATACTTTCGCTCTTGTCTGTTATTTTTAAACGGTAAATTATGCATTTTATTCTCCTATGCAAATTTTGCATTTAATATTTCCGATTCAAAACTCAGTTGCGAATACCGTCACTAATTGTTTTCTACTTAAAAATTTAAATAGCCAAACTTCACATGCCTAGCATTCATAGCCACTTTTCTTTTTTCTTTTACTCATTTTATCCATATATACTGAGCATTGTTTACAATTTTTGTTCAATTTCAAATCTACTCGTAATTTTATATGTACGATTTCTTTATACGCTACTGCTATAATCTCTCTTTTTCATAAATTCTTTTAATATATTTCCTTTAGAAATAATCGTATTCGTATCTTTCAGTTTTCGCGTAGCTCTAATTAATTTTGTGTTTCATTGTCTTACGTATAAAACATTTTTCCAGTTATATATTCTAGTTTCTTTCTCAAAAGGCTGCTAAAGAACTTACTAATTAATGTTTATAACAATGTGGATTTATTGTTCTCCTTCTATGTACAGCTATGCGTCGCACACACCTTGTGTATTCGGCGACGGCTCGTTCCCAAGAGAGCGATGTGCGAGACTCGTTTAGTCTCGACACCGCAAGTAGTCATGTGACTCACACTCATACGCGAGAGGGGATACTTGCATGTGTGCGTTCCCTCACACACTCGTTAACGCGCTCACTCATTCTAGCATGAACTGTACTATACATACAGTCAAATGTACTATATTCTCAATAATAAAAGAATGGCTTGAAAGTATAGCCTTCTGGTATCGGTGCACAGCCATTCTAGACGCCTCCGGTAGGGACTCCGGTAATATGCTTATCACTTCTCCGTCCGGTTTATCATTAACAACAATGTGGATTTATTCTAAGTCTTCTACGTATACAGCTATGTGTCGCACACACCATGTGTATTCGGCGACGGCTCGATCCCAAGAGAACGATGTGCGAGACTCGTATAGTCTCGGCACCGCTAGTAGTCATGTCACTTACGCGCATACCGCGAGAGGTGATACTTGCATGTGTACGTCCCCTCACACACTCGTTAGCGAGCTCACTCATTCTCACGCGCTACACAATATACCTTACTGGCTACACTTTCTGTACTGTACACTATATCTCAACACGCCTTCTTGGACTGTACGGAAAGTATATTTTACAATACATTTAATTTATCTCTAAACTTGTCAAACTTTAGTTTACATAACGACTTGGTAAAGATATCCGCAACATTTTCATTAGTATCAATTTTACAAACTTCAATCAAATTTTCTTTTACGCTCTCATGTACAGTATGATACTGTATTGCAATGTATTTTGAATGCTTTGTCATATTTCCATTTTTAGCAATATTTATCGCAGCTGAATTATCCTCATAAATTTTTATCTGTTCTTTTACAATTATTCCGAATATTTTTACCAACTCTCTGATATATTCTAATTCACTTACAACTTCTGATAATGCTACATACTCTGCGTATGTTGACGCTTTTGTAATATTTTTTGTTTTCTTGACTTCCAGTCAATTACATTTTCGAACATTCTTACAACATAACCTGTCGTAGATTTCCTATCAATAATATCACCAGCCCAATCTGCATCCACGAAGCAGTCTATAGTATTATTACAATTTTCCTTTCTTTTATAGTTTAAACATAAGTCTTTCGTTAAATACAAATATTTTAGTACTCTTGAAGCATAGTCCCAATGAGTCTTGTCATAACAATTTTGATACCTACTTAAGTAGTTTACACTAAAACTTATATCTGGTCTCGTATTCGAACTTATATACAACAAAGCACCTATCAAGTTTCTATACTTAAGGGGGTCTCAAACCCATTTCTGCGATTTTACCGACCTTGCGGCCGGTAGTGCAGGTAGTGCTTATAATAACCTCTGGCGCCATCTGGCGTCAACCACTACAAAAATTTGCAATATCGAAACTCACACTGCGTGTTGCCGTACACGCAGATTTGATATAACGAAAAATGCCTATACATAATAATCTGTATTTCGTATATACATCACACGTGTTTCGACTACACGCATTTTTTACAATAAAATAACTGTGCATTTCGCATATACACGCGTGTTTCGAATACACGCTTTTTATATTATAAAAATTAATACATAATTACGTGCATTTCGCATATACACACGTGTTTCGAATACACGGTTTTCTTATGACAAAAAAGTACTTTTGAGATGTGACACGTAATCACTGATTTCATTGCACATAACAAAAGAAATACTTGTGAATTTTGAGTGTCGACGAATCTTCATCCAGACAGTATGTCGGAGGAAGGTATCAGCACAGCCGTAGAAGTAGCAGCACAAACAGTGATAGTCGATCCACATCTAGAATGCATCTTGAAAGTTGAATGTATACGCAGAAGTGAAAGCAGCAAGAGCACCAGCAGCAGCAACAGAAGCAGACACCAAAACAAGGGATAACCTCCAAGCGCAAAAAGTCAAGTTTCTTGCTGGAGTTGCGTATTTTCCTCTACTGCAGCACTCCTTGACGGACTGACACTCACACACTGCATCGTAGCTGATATTCCGGAGCATCACTTTTATATACTTCTCGCACTGCATTAGAAGTAAACGAAGCACTGGCGAGTCTCGCCGTGAGCAGCAGATCCGTGAGTGAGATCGCGCTGAGCGGAGGCTGCTTGAAAAACTTATGCGCTTTTGATTAGCACACTAACACTGCTGTATCGCGTCGACGTGCTGCACTTATACAATCAATACCTTTGAATAACTTGAAGTTGAACCGAACGAGCGAAGGCCGGGATGCAGCTTCAAAACGTCAAAACACAAGGCACGGCTGGCGAGTGGCGGCTGCGTGAACGTGTCGCCGCAGACGCCAGTAGGTCCCCAGATCGACGCGCACAATGTATGCGCAGTCGTCGTACTCACTTCACCAGAGCCGCGGACAGAGCAACGAACAGCTGTTCGGCGTCGCTTGGATGATAATAAAACTATTTTTTTGTTGTTCAAATTATGAAAAACCAAGACATAGTTGCCCTTTCTCTCATCATTTTATATCTATGTGCAAAGTTTCAAGTCGATCTGTCAACGCATATAAAAATGGCATTTGAACGAAATTTTCAACATGCACACGCTGCAGCTACTGGTTTTTGTTCAAATGCCATTTGTTAACGCATTTAAATATTGACTTGAACTTTGCATTGTGGTAGATGATTCCGAGACGAAGGGCAACTATGTCTTGGTTTTTGATAATTCACCGTATTTATTTAGTTTCAAGCAATTTTTTACCGAGTACTCGTTCTATCGACTCGGTCGGTAAAAATTGGGTTTGAGACCCCCTTAATATTTGACTCGCAATTTTAAGACTTCTCAAGTTTCAAGTTTGTCTCCATAGGAGTACTGTACAATCTACTATCTATTATGTTATATTTTTCAGCTAGAGACTCGATATATTTCGTTTGACTTAGTTTCATTTCACATTTATTGTAGTCATAATCAATGTTTATTCCTAGATATTCATTAATCTTTTCTAAATCTTTCATTTTATATTTATTCATTAGCACTTTCTTCAAATTTTCAATCTTTTTCTTGCTTTTACAACAGATCAATAAGTCATCTACATATAACAAAAGATATATAACATCATCTCCTTTTCCATAGGTATACAAGTAATTATCAGCATTGCTTCTTTTAAATTTTAGTTTCGCTAAGTATCCATCAAAACATTCGTACCATGCTCTCGGACTTTCTCGTAGTCCATACAATGCTTTAAACAATTTACAAACTTTGTTCGTTCCGTCATGGTAACCTTTTGGTTGATTTACATATACCTCTGAGCTTACTTTACCATTGAGGAATGCTGTAACAACATCCATCTATTCTATAATTAATCCGAATTGACAACAATAAGAAAACAAAATTTTTAATGTTTGAGTTTTTGTTACTGGAGCGTATATACCATCAATACCATTTGTTTGTTGGAAACCTCTTACTACTAACCTAGCTTTAAATATATCATCAGATTTTTTCGTATAATACCATTTCACATCTAGTACTTCTTTTCCTTTTTGTCTCTCAACTAATTTTTATGTTTCATTTTCATACAAGCTACTCATTTCTTTATCCATTGCACTTTTCCAACTATCGCATTCATTGCTATTCATCGCCTCCTCAAATGTACAAGGTGTATCTACTCTACAATAATATACAGATACTCTATTAGTACTATTTTCCGGATATCTTATCGGACTCTTTTTTGCACGTGTTGATCAACGTGGAGTATTTGGTTTCAAACAATTTTTATCGTTACTCTTTAACTTTGTTTGTTCTTTTTCGGTGACATTTTCATTTTCATCTGCGCTATCAAATACATCGTCGGAGTCGGAGTACGGGAAGAAATATTTTCAGTATCATAATCGAGACCAATACATTTTTCATATGATTCTACAACATCAACATATTTATGAACTGTTACTCTACCGTTTAACAAAACTCTATAACCTACTTCACTGTAACCTAGTAAAATGCCCATTTCAGCTTTTTTATCCCATTTTGAGCTTCTCTTTTGTTCTGGCTTTCTTACAAAAACTTTACTACCATATAGCTTTAAATTTTCAACATTTGGCTTTTTTCTAAAAAATATCTCATGTTGAATTTTTCTTTTCAGTCGTGTTGGCTAAAGTACGATTTTTCAAATACGTCGCAGCACTAATTATTTCTGGCCAATATTTTTTATCTACTTGTGCCTCATCCAATAAACATCGCGCCATATCCATGATAGTTCGATTAAACCTTTCAGCAGTACCATTTAACTCATGTACGCATGCTGGGCAATTATTTATATAAATACCTTTTTCTTTTGCGAATTTAAAAAATCGATTGTTTAGGTATTCTGTACCATTATCGCGTCGTATTGTTTTTACTCTTTTTCCTGTTAAATTTGTAACTTCATTTACATACTTTGTCATACAATCAAAAACTTCATTTTTGGTTTTTATGCAATAAACTTTGGCTATTTTACTGTAATCATTGATAAATGAAACGAAATATTTTTCTCCATTTGGACCCGGGGTCTTGAAACCACCACATACATCAGTGTGTATCATCTCTAATATATTTCTCGCTCATGCTCTATTGTTTTTAAACGATAAATTATGAATTTTATTCTCTATGCATATTTTGCATTTTAATTTTTCCGATTTAAACTCAGTTGGAATACCTGTCAACAACTGTTGCTTACAAAATGTTTAGATAGCCAAAATTTACATGCCCTAACATTCTATGCCATTTTTCTTTGTTTTTCACTCCATTTCGTTCAGTACTATCTACAGTCTTTTGATCAATTTCCAATCTACTTGTGATTTTATATGTACGATTTTCTTTATAAGCTACATCTACTTATTAATCTTTCTTTTTTATCAATTATTTTAGATATATTTCCTTTAGATATAATCGTATTCGTATCTGTCAATTTCGCGTAGCTAATCAAATTTGTGTTTATTTCTTTTACGTATAAAACATTTTTCATTTCTACTTTGTTTTCTTTCTCAAATGCTCTAAAATAACTTACAACATTCCCGATTTTAGTTGCTTCTAACTCACTACTATCTCCTAAATAGATTTTAACCGGTTTCTTTAAAACAATGCAATTTTCGAAATAACTATCATCATTTACAATGCGGTCTGAACAACCACTATCTAGCAACCAATTTATTTCATTACCTATATCTTTTTATTTCGCGCCGCATGCGCTGTTGCTATCCAGGCGCTGACCTCTGCCGTAGTTACCTCTTCTTTCTCCGCCTCTGCTTCTGCTGCTACCGCGGCCACGTGTCGGACCTCGCCATGTTCCACCGCTGTGCACTGCTTGGCCGCCATCTTTGCATTCTTTTGCGAAGTGACCGGTTTTTCCGCATTTGTAACATCTTTCTTTGCTTGTCGCGAAGACGTTTTACTTTCTTTCAGAGTCTTCATTGCCATGTTTCTTCTCGGCAATTTTGATTTTATTCTTCACATAATTCGCCGTTTGATCTTCTTCTTTCAATGTATCAATCAGATCACCAATGTAACTATACGATTCTGACAACGTGTTGAGCATATAATTTAATTTTTCCTTTTCAGTTATCTTCGCACCGGCACTTTTTAATTCGTTTACTGATTTTTCAAAATCACTGACAAACGTAGACGTGTCACTGTATTTTTCTAATCTTAGTATTTCCAACTTGTTTCTACAAACAATCTGCAGTGCTGTTGATTCTTTCAAATACATACTGTCTAGATTCTTTATTATGCCATAGGCTGTTGTTTCTTCACAAACAAATTCCAATTGTTTATTCGAAATCGCACAATAAATAATGTTTATCGCTTTTAGATCATATTCATCCCATGTTTCGCTTGCTCCTGTTGAGGGTTTTTCTCTGTCTATCACTTCATGGCACTTCTTCAATTTTAGAAACATCATTGTTCTTTTTTCCACTTGCTGTAATCCTCTCCGTCGAACACTGGTATAGCAAATTCTCTCTTCTCTATTTCGTCTACTTGAATCTCAAATTTTTCTTCAACTTCAGAATTTTCTTCAACTTCTTCTATGTTCTCGAACGTTCCTTCGTGTTCGGAATCTTGCTTTTCAATTTTCACGACTTCCGATGTCTCACCGTTGTCCATAAACTTAAGTGCTCTCTGCTTGCACTCGACCATGTGTTTCAGATTCACTTTTTAATCCGTGTGCATCACACTGATTTTAAGATTTTCCTCAAACCTTTTCCTCTAATTATTTAGCTGTATATTTCTCGTTTATGTCCTTGCCAATATTTTTCTTCCTTGAAGAGTTTTTCACTTATTTTTTCTTCTTTAAAAATCTACTTACACCACGTGGCTTTTAACCTCACTTTTCACTTAATATCTCTATACGACTCGAGAGTCAGTATAGAAGATATAATGCAATATCAACCAACGGTCTGCTACCATGTTTAGAAATAAGGTAAGGCAGAGGATTATCATTAATAACAATGTGGATTTATTCTAAGTCTTCTACGT
Source organism: Pteromalus puparum (assembly GCA_012977825.3). Lineage (NCBI taxonomy): Eukaryota > Metazoa > Arthropoda > Insecta > Hymenoptera > Pteromalidae > Pteromalus > Pteromalus puparum. Next base: position 11,294 of record VCDM03000154.1, read on the forward strand.
ATACAGCTATGCGTCGCACACACCATGTGTATTCGGCGACGGCTCGATCCCAAGAGAACGATGTGCGAGACTCATATAGTCTCGGCACCGCTAGTAGTCATGTGACTTACACGCATACCGCGAGAGGAGATACTTGCATGTGTGCGTCCCCTCACACACTCGTTAGCGCGCTCACTCATTCTCACGCGCTACACACTATACCTTACTGGCTACACTTTCTGTACAGTACACTATATCTCGACAATTATAATGAAATTGAGCGAATTCTAGTAATTCGTCCCACTCAATTTCCTTTAAAGAATGGTATATTACGATACGAGTGCGCTTGTGTTATGATCACCTACGTACACGAGTATCGTATACTATTTTTTGACGCGAGTGTGCTAATCTACGTTCTCAGCAGATAAGCGTGCGCGAAATTCAGAGTTTCGCGCACTAGTGTGAAAATCAGGCATTTCGTGCACGCTACGCAGCTAGGAGAAATCGAATTTCGCACACAGAGTGTCAAAATAGTACATTTCGATACTAGTGCGAAATAGTTGATTCTGGCATGAGAGTGAGGTTTGTCGCCCGAGCGAAGCGAAGGTGACAATCACACGAGTGCAGAATCAACTTCGAACGCGTGTGACGGAATTGCGGGGTGCTCTCAGAGAGCATGTGGAGGCGCAGGAAAGAAGCACACATAAGTGAGGTGAACGAGTTATTCGGAGCTAGGGAGCTCTGGTTCGTTTCGTGGTCGCCGGTGGTCTGCCCGCTCTGTCGTCGACGCGACTCGTCGACGGAGAGCGGTCGCGCGTGTGGGGATGCACACCTTGCATTTCTGCACGCGCGAGCTCTCAGGTAGCGGCTTACCTAGCTGACGATGCGTCGGTACCACCGGATGTGCCGACGGAGAGCCTCGTGCTCGTCCGTGACACGTCCGAGGTCGCGCGGGCTGACGTCCTCGTCGCCCAGAAAAAAAAAACAGTTAGAAATTGCCGTACCTGGGAGCGCTTGTGTGAGTGTGTTTGTAAGACTGTATGTGTGTGATTGAGTTTGAATTTATCTTGTCCAGGATGCCAGTGGGGGTGACCCCACGCGAGAGGTTTGCGCATTGGATTCTTCTCCAACTTCCGATTTGTTGTGAGTGTAAGTGTGAATCGCAGTGTGCGTGTAAATTGTGTGTCGCGGATGTTGTGATTAGCAGCCGCTGCTGCTGTACATTTTTTTTTTAATCAGAGCTCCTAAATACAATTATTTCTTAACCTAAATATACAAAGTTAATAATTCTGCAAATACAACAACAATTTTCCCATTGGTTATAGCTACAAAAGCAAATTTTACAAATTTTCCCATTAGATTCTAATCTTAAATCTGTAAATGAACGTGAAACAAGACTTTCTTTCGATTTTACTTTTTTTTTTGTACCAGACAGAGATTCTAAGTGCAAATATTGATTCGGAGTAGATACAGAGATAATGCGTTAGATTATAATAGTGACTTCCACCGTTTGCGAGTTTTTTTTGAAAAGAATTAGGCGATTCCTTTTGACCTTTGTGTTCGTGAATTCGGTGAGTGATGCTTTCATTGCATTTTTTTTTTCTAAGTTAAAGCTAGTTTAAAGGATTATATTTATAGTACATTAACATTTTATACTATGAATATTATGTTGTAATAAGTATAGCTGAAAAGAAAAATTAATTATGATTATAATAATGGTTATAGGCGCTACTTGCGCTACCTGCGGCTTGGCTGGTACGGCCTAAGCGCGATTTATATCTGAATGATCCCTGATTACCGTTATGTGTACGAATATATAATAAAGGTTATTCTAATGGTGAGCTTACTCCTAGAGAGCTCGCATTTTGTCCCTCTCTCTATGCAGCTTGGTTTTTGACTCTGATATTTTTGAGCGTGCGAGGGCTTCAGTCGCACGGACAGTGTAGATGTTGCGTAGCAGATTTCACGACTGGGATGCTGCCGGCAGCGAGGATGATTGGCGCGGTAAGGATGGATATGTGCTAGCCGCGCGGGGCCTCTTTATTGGATAGCGGTCATGTATATTTATTGACTGTCGATCGCGTTACGACTGCGTGATAGCTGGCGTACTTGATCCACCATCATTCTCGTTTCTTGCTGCTGGATGAATTTTTCTATGGGGTTCCTGGCGCGTCTGCTCTTTACGTACCAGCAGGCGCCACCTAGGGCGATTATTACTATCAAGATTGCCGACGCGGAGTATCCGAAAACGGTTGTATTTTCGTCAAGGGCTTGTACCTTGCGGGCTGTTGCCTTGCTTTGCGCTAGCTCGCGGGCTTTTGCGGCAATGTCGCGAAGGCCTATCCCCGATTCTAGTGCTTCTAATTTTATACCGTGTAGATTCACGGCCCGAATTTCCGCTTCTGTTTTGATTGCTGATTCGAATTCGGATAAAGTATTTTTTGATTGGTTTAATTCGGCAACGATTGCTGATAGATCTAAGTGTACGGTATTGAAAGATGAATCGTTCATGCGCGCTTCGAGGGATCGCGATGCTGTTAGTTGCGCGTTTGCTGTGTGCGCCGAGCATCCAAGCCGTAGGGATAAAATCCCCGCACCCTTTATGGTTGCCGTTATCTGCTCGGCTCTTAGGCATTGAATGTATATGTTTTCGGGTGAGTACGTGGAGAATACCCACGTATTAGCTTTGTGCAGCCGTAGCCAGAATGTGTCCTTGAGCTGACGAATTCTAACGTCGCAATGCCCAGGATTGTTCAATGCGCGCCCGGCAGCTATTATGATCTCGCACGCCGCGTTGGCGTGCACCTCCCTTACTGGTTCCGGGTTTACGGCTATGAGCAAGTTACTAATTTTCCTGAGTTTTCCTACTTTTTCCTGAGGCAGCGGCATATAGGTACGGTTTGATTCGCTCATTGCAAAGTAAAGATATTCTGGCCAAATATATGCTGCTACCTCCGAGCTGTTTAGGATTCGTTGCATCGCCGGTAGGGGCGATGCTTTGTACAGATTAAATTTTTGTGTATCGAGAAGAGGGATCGCAATTTGGTAAATTAGGTAGCCCTCGGCATACAATATCGATAATTTTGAAATTTTCATGATTGGGAGCGCCGAAAAGCTGCCTTCTGGCAGTGGAAATCTTGCGTTTGAGATTGCGCTTTCGACTGTTTTTGCTGCGCGATTAATTGTATTAGGAGGTAGGATTCGCGGATGGACTAATCCCTTAGCTGCGAACAGGATCGCGTCAGTGAGGACCTCGGTGTCTAGCTTAAATTGTAGTAAGGTGGTTTTTAGACTGCTCATTGCGCTGTTTCTTACCATGTCGTTATTATTTGCCGCGGTTCGATTAGCTAATTCGATGACGTGGGCTTGCAAGCACGCGGTTTGTTGATCCAAGTCGGATAGCGCGCGGTTGACTATTTTGGTCTGATTTGCTAGGAGAGCTGCTGTGAGACGTGTGTCGCCGTCTATGGCTTGAATTGCGGCTTTGATTTCGCGCTCGTCGTTCTCGTCTAAAGTCCCGAATAAAAATTTATGCACGGTGCCTATGAATGGCAAAAGCAAGCGGCGCTGCCTGTGTAGGTCTTCTCCGCCACCATGCACTAAAATTAAATCAACGACCCCTTCGACCTGGCGCTTGGCCGCTTTTATTTCTTCGAGGATATTACTTTCTTCGCATTTCGGGCCGCATGCGTGTATAATTTGCATCGCGTGCTTCATTAATACCTCTCCTGCCTTAAAGTACGCGCGCAAGTCCGTTTTTTGAATTATTTTCCAGTCGGTGCTGGACGTCGCGAGCGGTGCTATTTTTTCTATAATTAAGCCTAAATTTTCTTGGAATCGGTGGATAAATCCGTTGGTGGTTTCCTCGTTTGACTCGAAGGTGCCCACGGGTTGTGCTCCCACTGCTAACCTGTAAGGGCATGCTCGTGTTAACGAGGATAAATTATTCTTGCGGCACGCAAGGCTTCTCGGGACCCGAATATTTGCGGGTTATATGGTGAGGTACTGACACTATTTTTTTTTTTTTTGCGCGGCACGTCCGGTGCCGCGCAAAAAAAAAACATAAAAAAAAACGACTATCCTCCCGAGTCTGTCGCTGACTCCGCCTGTCTGGCTAGTTCGCTAGTTCTTTTTATTTTGTTGACGTGAACAATTTTCGTTGTCTCGTCGTTTTGCAATGTTACATTATTCGTTTTCCTGTTGATTTTAATGATTTCGAACGGCCCCTGGTATTCTACCGCGAATTTTCCCTTTTTTTGTTCTTCCAGCAGGAATACCGTTTCTCCCTCGCGAAAATGCTTGGTATTCAGTTTTCTATCATAATAATATTTCGACCGATATTTTGATTGCACGAGGTTCATCGCCGCGGCTGACTGTAGCGCTGTTAAGTTCGTAGTCATCTCCTCGATATACTGGTTATACGTGATATCGTCGTTTTTTCGCGGAAAGCTCGACGGAGTTCGTGGTTTTATTCCGAACAGCAGCTCGTGCGGCGTGTAACGTGTACTTTCGTGCTCTGTACAATTATACGCGTGCTGGCATATCGCGGTCCAGTCATCCCAGCAATCGGTCTTTCTCACGTATTTTCGTAAATACTCGGTCAGCGTGTGGTGCATGCGCTCGATGGATCCATTCGCTTGAGGGTGGTAAGCTGTGGTGCAAAATTTATTTATGCCGAAAATTTCCGCGAGGTATTCCAGGGTTTTATTCTGGAAATGTGTTCCCTGGTCTGTAACTATAGCTGCGGGTGGACCAAAAACGCAGATTACTTTCTCGGTTAGCGCACGTGCTACTTCATTCGCGCTTGCGTGTTCTGTCGGGATTAAAATTACGTATTTTGTTAGCATATCTTGGACTAAGAGAATGTATCTGTTGCCACGTTCCGTTGGCTCCAGTGGCCCGTAAAAGTCTAACGCGATTTGTGCGAAAGGTAACGATGGTGTATTGCTGATTAACATAGGTAGTCGCGTTTTTACTCGTACTAGTTTATTGCTCTGGCACACTGCGCATCGCGCGACAAATTGTTTTACGCCCGGGCGCATCTGTCTCCAATAAAAATCGCTGGCTACCTTATTATAAGTATTGGATATGCCACGATGAGCTCCCATTGCTGCTTCGTGGTACTCTTTGAGTATGTATTTTAATGCGTTCGCTTACCGGGGGTACCGGTAAATTATTTTTATAAAGGATTGCTGTTATATGCTTGTTCACGAATATGGTGTCAAATAGATCGATGAATTTGGCCCATTCGGCTATTGTCAGTATGGCTGGATCTCGAATTATTGCGAAGCTATTAATTTTGCGCGAGAGTACCACGCTTCTCAATGTTTTTAAACATTTCTGTAAGTCTGCTTTCAATGGGCGGTCATCGATGTGCCTTTTGACGTAAACCCCTATCAGCTGGATCTCTTTATATTCCGTAATGTTTATTTCTCCAACTTTAAAGTGTTTGTTAACTAGAGCCTCGGCGTCAAGGTAGTCGCGTTCGGTCAAGGCTTCTTGAATTTCGGTTGATATAAAGTTATCCGCTGATATTAAATACACGAGATTTTCTCTAAAGCGAAAATGTTCGTTGTACGATTGGAGGTGTACGAAGGGAGGGGGCTCCTGGCCTTCCGGGCTGGCCCAAGGTGGTTTTTCGCGCGGCGGCCTGGCTCCCGCTACCACGTATCGCTTTAATTTTTCGTCTTTTCGCGCTGCCTCGATCACTACACCCGTGGTGTTGTCTGTAGGAGCGATGCGCTCGTTATCAGTGCTGACGCCGCTCTCGTCTGTCGGAGCATTGGCCTCGGCTCGCGGTCGAGTTCGCGTTGGCTGATGTGCTGCTGACCCGTCATGAATTTCGGCTGCGGCTATATTTTCTTCCGCGGTAGATATTACGGTGTTGTTACTTGTATCGGGTGATTTTTGTAGATTCGCGCTTGGAGGGTGGGCGTAATCCGAGTGTCGGAATTGCGCGGATCGTGGGGTTCCGCATCCTTCGGAGCCCAGGGACTCCGCTGGGTTCATGATTATTGAAAGGTTTGGACCGCTGCTAGCAGCGGTTGGCGCTGGCGCTTCGCTTACGGCGTCTGAATTCTGCGCGGTATGACCCTTTGCCTTAAGTTTACTCGTCGCGTGCGCGTTTTTCCGCGCTCTTTTCTTTATCCTGCCGAGAACCGGTGATTTTCGCGTGCTTTGATCGGTGTCGCTTGATGGGAAGCGGTTCCGCGGTCTAGCTTCTGTCCTTGCCGTGGCTTCGGGTACGTTTACACGTAAGTACGGTGTAAAGTACTGGCCGGTTAAGTTCAAGTGAATATATTTGTCACGGCTATTCACTATTATGTGGCAAAAA
>VCDM03000154.1:19418-44624 GCA_012977825.3 Pteromalus puparum
GTGCAGCGTATGCACTTCTGAGTGTGTGACCGCTCGCCGTCGCCTAGTCGCGGCAACGGCGTAGCGGGCAGTCTACCGGCGACCACGACTAAGAGAAGAGCTCAAGCTTCGAATAAAGCTCGAACAGCATCTCTTGTCTTTTTCCTTCTCTGTGTCCGGAGAACACTCTCGACCACCCGCCGTCCGTAACATTCTGGCATCCCTCGCGGGTCTCCGACACAGTAAACGTAAAGTTCGGAGAATATTAAAAATTTCGGTCGCCGAGGCTCGGAATAATAATTAGTTCCGGGCTAAAATCTTCAAGGCCAACAGCCAGCCGCAGGACTCCGTCCACGAGATAGACGGCGGCAAATAAAGTGTAGTGCACCCTCAGCTCCAGCAGTTCGAGCAAGAAGTTGCCCAGGAAATCGAAAAACTCCTGCAGAGCAACCGGGCAACCACATCTTCACCAGTGCACAGGTCACCGATCGTTCTAGCACCAAGAAGGCCAGAGAACGCAGCGAGTCACTGCCTCCGCTACGTGGTCGAATTCCGGTGCGTCGGTGAACCAGCCGTAGCAGCAGCCTAAAATACGCGCTGCTCTACAAAAATAAACAGAAGACACGAAAACCAACGCACGTCGTGCGCAACAAAGTCCGCCTGGGCCAACAAAGCCCACCTGGGCCAACGATAGCCGTCAGCGCGGACCAGACGCTGACGTGCGAAGCAGCCGCGGGAAGCAGACAGCACGTGCAGCCAGACTCCGGCGCGAGCAGCAGCCCAGCTCTACAAGCCAGCTTTGCCAGCCCGGGTCTCCTTCCAGCAGCAACACTTCACGATGAATCCGAGCGTTCTTCTAATGTAAGTTTTTCTTGCCAATTATTCTTGAGCAGCTTGGCTACACGGGAGTGCGCGTTGCGATTTATTCGGGAGTGTAAAAAGTGTTTCGTCCTCTCGCGAGTGCCGCAATACGTTTCGCGTCGAGTAAAATCTTTAAAATAAAATTTTTTCCGGTTGTCTTCCTCTCCCGTCAAGATGATGTTAACCAAAAGGAAAACATTCAGGACGAGATCTCGCCCAGCGAGCCGCGAGAGCCTAGACCGCGAGAATGCTAAAATTATAAAGCGATTAAATAAAATTATCGATTTACACACGGTTAACCCGCGGCCGGCGCGTAAAGCTCTCGCACGCACACTCCGCCGCGACGCCCTCTCGTCCAACGAGGCGATCGCGCCCGCCCCAAACCAACCAGCGGACTTGCTGACCGGGGAGTACAGGCAGCCGCAAGAGTGCGTTTTCTCTAGTCGCACGGAGGACGAAAGCGGCGAGTTCGAGCGACAATTCGCGCGCAGCCCCGTAGACTCGGTGGACGGAGCACGTGCGCTCCCGACTGCACAGAGAAATCCAACCGGCGGCGTGGCCAACACAGGTCCCGATTGGAGCGGGTTAAACCAAAAATTGGCGGCGTGGAGTCTAAAGCCCGATCGGCGCCCTATGAGCGCCCCTAACGCGGGCACGCCGCTCCCCATCGCGCCAAGCGATGGATTTAAACGAAAATCGCAAAAAATTTTGTTACCTATGCCGGGCAATCTAAACGGCGGAAAATTCGAGCGCAATAAGCAAGGAGCGTTCGCGCGGTACCCGCGAACCGTCGCTAACCGGCATAACCTCGCTAGCACAATAAACCCGATTCCCCCGTACGCGTTTCCGGTCGCAACGGTCCCAAATACGATGGGACAGTTAAATAAAAACTTAAACGCGTTCGCGAACGAATTGCAAAGCGACGCGCCCGAGCGACAAGTAAGGAGCACTGGTGCGTACGGTTCAGCTCTTGCCGCGAATGCATCCGAGCGCCCAGTATCGCGTGCCGCCAGCGTAGCGAGCACGGCAATCGGGAGTATGTGCGGCGCCAGAAGTAGCCAGTGCGACACGGATTTCGCAGTCCTGTCCGAGCACATGGAGTCTATCGAGGCAAAGCTGTCGGCAAAAATCGACAGCTTGGCAGGAAAAATCGATAGTAGAGCCGGGTCCAGCCACGCGGAAAATATTAACGTGCACGAAGCGATAAGGGAAGAAGTCGGAAAACAAGTCGCGGACATCCTTTGCGGAATTCGCGAATCAAGCTTAGCGAGCTCCATGCCGATTCAAATGCCGCCAAGTCGAAAGCCGACGAGTCAGGTGCCACGGCGCCGTGAGCCAACGAGCCAAGAGCCGCTGTGCCAAGAGCCCGTACACCTGAGTTCCTCGGGCAAGACACCGGTGCGCAAAGAATCGGCAGGTCTCGACAGGCGGCCGACGAAAAATCGAGACCCCAAATCCGCGCAGCTCATTGGTCTCGCAACGTCCTCGAGTAGCGACAGCGCGACAGACACTGAGTCTGATATCGAAGCGGTCACGGAAACGCGGCGAAACGGCGGGACTCGCGCCGAAGAGCTCGCGCATAAAAAGTCGGCGCAGCAAATACGGCCCAAGGCTGGAGCAGCAGCCCGAGCCGCAGTGCGCGGGGTACCAAGCGGCACGACGGGCCAATATAAAAATAAACGTCACGCACACGCGGGCGGCTTCTACCCGTCGGACGACGATCCGGAATCAGATCCGTCTGATAAAGACGGCAAGGGAAAGAAGCCCGACAAGCCGGATAAACGGAAGCAGGATGCTGCCAGAAACCCGGCACGTCGGCAGCCGCGCCGCGGCGATAATCAGCCACCGTCAGATGACCCTGGCGATGATCCGTCGGATGGCAGCGACGAGAGCGACGACGACGACGGCGACAAGAGTCCCGAAACCCCGCGCATAAAGAAAAACAAAAATGAAATCGGGAGTGGCACAAGTAAGGGCGAGAAAAATCCGCTCCCCCCGAAAGTGTCATTTAACCAGGCGATCGGGAGTCTGCCCGATTTTGACGGAGACCCAGACAATCTCAGCCTGTTCAGCCGGGCAGTGCGCAACGTGTTAAAATCACACCCAGCGCACGAAGACTACATTCTAATGTATGTTGCAAAAAGGCTCACAGGAGAAAAAACCAAAGGCTACCGCACGCGCATCGGAAGTTACACTTCCGTGGAAGCCCTACTGCTCGACTTAACCCTACACTTCGCAAATGTGAGCGTAGCGGACAAGATAATGGCAGAGATTCGCGCTGTCAAGCAAGGCAGTGCAGAGTCAGCGGGAGATTACGGTCTGCGTGTCGAGAGACTGATCAATCGATACTCGACGATTATCGAATCGGCGCCAGACCTATCCAAAGCGGAAAGGCGGCTGCGTGAGCGGCTAGCCCAAGAAGATGCACTAGAGCAATTTTTGCTCGGTCTCAAGGCACCGTTGGACCACCTGGTGCGAGGTAAAAACCCGACCAGCCTGAAAGCCGCGACAACCACGGCAATCGGTTTCGAGGCCAAACAGAGCGGTCATGAAGCCCTGGGCACCTCGCCGGGCCCCGAAAAAGGGCAGGCGTAGGTGCGTCGTGCGAAGGCTGAGAAAGCTAAGCCAAGCAACGGCGCGCGAGGCGCTGCAGATAGCTCGCCGAAACCACGACCGGTCTCGGGCGATGATGCCGAGAAGTATTGTCCGTACTGCAACATGCATAACCATTCGCTTAGCGAATGTAGGACAATAGCCCGACACATCGAGATGCAATTGATTAAAAATCCAAATTACTCCAACGATAATAATCAAGGTGGCGGCGACAATAATCGCAACAACGGCGCCAACAATCGTGGCAGTAATAATAACCGCAAGAACAACAAAAAAGGCAAGCGTGACCGCTCGAGCGACAGCAAGAGCGGAGAGCAAGCCGACGTAAATAACAAAAATAATTTAAACTAAAAACACGTTCGCTACGATCCTCAAGTGGCGAGCGTAAGAATGCCGAGCAAGTGAAGGACGAATATCAGCTAACAGCGGCTGCTAGCATAAAATTTATCGTCACGGGTACGCAACCGCCGATCGTAGCTGTAGATTGCCCGCAAATGTTAAAACGCAGAGGCAAATTCTACGCCGATTCGGGAGCAGATATCTCGATAATAAAAATCGAGGAGTTGGCACCGGGCTATCCTATCGACACTGATAAGATAGTGAAAATTCAGGGAGTGACCGAAGGCACAGCCTTCACACTTGGCCAAGCAGAAATCCAAATAAATGGATTACCCTGCAGCATACAAGTGGTAAAAAATGATTTCCCGATAGAAAATGCGGGAATCATCGGCTGGGACGTAATCGACAAGCACAACGGCTGCGTCGATGCGCTCAGCAAAAGCCTCAAGCTAGGTGCGACCCACCTACCTTTCGAGGCTGACGAAAAAATCACGATCCCTCCGCGTGTCAAAATGGCCATCAGCGTACCTCTAAAAAACCACGACGTAAAAGTCGGGTGGGTCCCACCGTACGACCTTCACCCCGACCTATTATTCGGCAATTTCGTTTCCGAAAATCGGAACGGCCGTGTGCACGGTGAGTGCATAAACGTCAGTGACGCTGAAATAACGGTATCTGCCCCGATGGTCGAGTTACTCGAATGCGAAGAAATCGCTAACCCGCTGTACCAGGCCGATGAGGACGGCTCAGCCGAAAATGTCGCCACATTCACTGCCAGCTTAAGACGCTTATTCGGCGCAGAAAAACCAAACGAAGAATATCGCGAGGTAGCTAACCTCAACCGCGAGCTGCAGTCGAACGCCGAAAAAAGACGCGCCAGAGTCGACAAAATTATGAGTTTAGCAGACCTCAAGGGATGCAGCGATGCGGAGAAAAACATAATCCGCGAAATCGTTGACGAATTCGCCGGTGTGTTTGGGCTCGAAGGAGAACCTCTTCCCGCGACCCACCTGTTACAGCACAAAATAGTGCTGAAATCAAACAGGCCTATAAGGAACCACCGCTTTCGCTTCCCGCCTGCTATAAAGGAGCAAATGATTCGCGAGCTAGCAAAGCTACGCGAGCAAAATATCGTTGTGCCTTCTAACTCTAATTACTCGTCGTCGCTGTGGATAGTCCCGAAAAAACCAGATGCCAACGGAAACAAACGATTCCGGCTGGTAACTGATTTTCGAGGACTCAACGAGGAAACAGAGGGAAGCTGCCACCCTCTCCCGTTCACAAGCGACATTTTGGAGCATCTCGCGTCGGCTAATTTTATAACCGTCATGGACCTCAAACAGGGGTACCACCAGATCGAGATGCATCCCGACTCGGCGCACCTCACAGCGTTTTACGCTCCCGACGGCAACCATGGAAACCAGCTGTTGCAATTCAACAGGATGGCGATGGGCCTGAAGGAAGCAACTATAACGTTTACTCGCGCCATGTCATTAGCCATGAAGGGCTTGCAGGGCGACGAGGTCGAAATTTACCTTGATGACCTCATGGTATTCGGCGGGACATTCGACGAGCACAATAAGCGTCTGCGACGAGTGCTCAAGCGGTTACTCGAAGCAAACATGACTGTCGAGCCAAAGAAATGCCAATTTCTGAAAAAAGAGGCTCAAGTGCTCGGGCACATAGTCGGGGGCGGTCTGATCAAAACAGACCCGGCGAAAACTCACGCCATGGCCAATTACCCGACGCCCACCGACGCCAAAAAGCTAAAACAAGCTCTCGGCTTGTTTAGCTACTACAGGCGATTCATACCCGATTTTTCAAAAATCGCATACCCCCTATTCAAACTCCTACAAAAAGGTGTAAAATTCGAATGGGGGGAAGCAGAAAAAACTGCATTCGAAAATCTCCGAAAATTAATGGCGGAGGAGCCGGTTTTGAAAGCACCAGTCCTATCAGAACCTTTTATCGTGACGACGGATGCGAGCGACTACGCCCTTGGCGCAATTTTAAGCCAAGGAAAAATAGGCGCGGACCACCCGTGCGCGTACGCCTCGCGCTGCCTAAAGGGCAGCGAGCTACGTTATCCGACGTACGATAAAGAGCTTCTCGCCGTTGTTTTCGCTAAAGAGCAGTTTAGGCCTTACTTATACGGCAGAAAATGGACCTTGGTAACGGACCACGAACCATTGAAGCATTTTCATACGTCCAAAAAGCCAGACCTACGCTTTAATAGGCTCAAGGCTGCGCTAAACGGCTATGACTTCGACGTCGTGTATCGGCCGGGCATTAAAAATCCGAACGCCGACGCGCTCTCTCGCAATCCTGTACTAGCAGAAGGCGAAGTAAATCCGGATTTGCCGCGCTACGAGCTCTACGAGCTCGCTGACCAGCAGGTAAGGGAAAACCCTGACGAAGAAGCAGGCGCCCCTCCGGGAAGAGTCTTCCGTGCGCGCGCCGTAAAAAAGCAAAACCAAAAAGCGGGAGAGAAAGAGCGCGTGTCTGAATCAAGCTCTAACGACGCATCAAACCGCGGTATAAGCAAAAAACCTCGGCAAGATAACGCACTAATTTACAAGCGCAATGAGTGCTTGGCGGTTAGAAACGAGTTCGACGGTTATTACATCTGTCGCGCGTTACACGACGTTCACCAAGGCGATAAAAAAATCGCTATTCAATGGTTTACGGAAACCGAAAATCAAAAACACGTGTACGCACCGGATTACCGCGACGCGGTTTGGTTTGATTGCATATTAACCAGCGCATCCTTGAAACGTCTCGACAAAAATCATTATCTGCTGGGCAAGGCGGAACGTACGCGCATAGACGCAATTTTACGCGAAGCCATTGGATTTTGCGCCAAGGCACCCGCCCCGGAGCCTCCGAAGCTGCCAGCACTTGCAGCCGAATTTTCGGACTCCGACGAATCCATGAGATCGGTAGCCTCAGCAATCTCTAGTTCATCGGGCTTTTCATTACTCCCGCCGGAAGTACGCCCATACTTAAGGTACGTGGCGCCAACTGAGCGAGAAACGCGCGGTTCGCAAAAAACTAAAATCGCGGCATCGCAAGAATCTCGCGAATTGGGCAATTCGAGCAGCGAGGAAAGTATACGAATCTCGCCGTCGGGAAAAATCGCAAACGTGATCGACGAGCCGCAGACTTTCTCTTTTCCTCAAAGGGTTGTTTCGCGAAGCCCGAGCCCTCCGCAGGACCCTCAGACGCGCGGCTTGCCTGAACCACCCGCGGTGACTAAAAGCCCTTTGCGTCCTTCGGCTGCCGAATTTCAAATGCCGGCGTTCATTCAAGCCAGCCAACCGCTCGATAGCAGCAACGCGCCGCATGCTGAGAGTGCGATGGCGGAGCCGCCGGGACCTAAGTCAGGCTCAACGTGGCCATGGTCAGGTAATAAAACCAAGAAAAAACTAAGGGTAAATATCGAAGGGAAAGACTTCGATGGAAAAGGCGGCGTGCGCATCGAATGTTGGGAATTAAACTCAACTGTCGCGCCGCAGGATAAAATAACACCGGCGCGAGTGGGAAACTCCCAGCAACGTGCACGCGCGCTCGAGCTGCCCGCAAGGAAAGAAAACGCCATGGCGATAAACGAAAGCCCAGTCAGCTCGGAAAAAGAGACCGCTGTGGGTAACTCGAGTGCGCCTAGCGGAAAAAACAGCTCCAAGAACAGTTGCAACGGGAGCGACGGAAAAGCACCCGAGACGGGCAATCTGACGCCAGCCGTCGTATCACCGCCAAAATCAGCCGCGTGCATCACACACCCGGCAATGATTCCGTCCCCTCCCTCGTCAGTGGGTCCACACGAGGATTTTGCGGAAGTACTGCGGAATTATGAGCGCGGCCCGCAGCCGTCTGACGAAAATTCATCAGCAAGCTCGGGCAACGCGTGCATATGCGTATATATTCGCAAAAAGCGCTGCGCTGAGCCTCTCGCGCAACTGCGGCGCTCAGACAATATTCCTAGTGCTCCGCCAGGAAATTGTTTGTTTTACTCGCTCATAAAAATTATGAAGCTGAGCATATCGGCTACGAAGCTGAGGCGCAAGCTGCTAGACTCCCCATGGCTCGGATCATGCGGAGAGCCGTCTTTGGCACACGAAATCCTGAATTCTCGCTCTGAATACGGCAATATAGATTGCGTATTCATATTCGCGAACGAATTCAAAGTGAATGCGTGTATTCACTACGACCTCCCCGGGGGCAAGCGAATATTCTGTCACATCCTAGTGCCAGATGCAACCGACACTATCCACTTAAATCTCTCAGGGCAGCATTTCACGCCCTATATTCGCCAAAAAACCCCCGAGGCGCAAAGGAAACGCCTAAGTCCAAGGCGAAGCCGCTCGCCGTCTAGCGAAAGCGAGGACGAGCGAGCAAAATCGCCAGTTTTCGGGTTGAAAAAGCGTTCGAAGAAGAAAAATCGGCGCGCCACCTCACCACCGGCTGCTGAGCATAGCAACACCGGCAAGTCCGGCGGCCAGCAGGTCGCAAGCTCGGCAATTACGTCGCCCACAGCTGTGCCCCCGGTCGTTCCGGACCAAGCAGCATTAACTGCGGAGCTCGCTGCGCAGGAAAATCATTCAGCACAGTCGAAAGCAGACCAAACGTATGGGTACCTGGATCTTCCATCGGCAGCTGCACCGGACAGCACCCGGCTGAGCGCCACCGAAGGTCAGAGCAGGGCAAGCGCCGATGGCAATGAGTCGCTGCATGCCACACCGCAATCACATAGCAGGGCAGCATCAGCGATAAATAACTGCAGCGCCAGCAGCGATAATGCAACATCGTCCGACGACGAGCGCACTGCAGCTGCTAGAGAGGCTGCTGTTAAAAATGACAGATTAAAGCGCTACACAGTAGCAAGAGCGAGACCTCCTCGCGAAAAGCCGCCGTGGGCATGCCCGGACGGTCAAGAGCCCCCAGCTTTCGTTCACTTGCAGAGCTACAACGAACATCCCTTTCGCTTCGAGGAAAACCTAGTTTACCTGGTTTCGGCCGACGGAGTTTTGTGCACCGAAATTCAGGAAGCTCTATGCGAAAGAGGATATATAAACCCACTCGATTTGACTGAAAACGAGTTCAAATTGGGCGAGGTAAATGTTACGGCCTGCAGGAATTTTAAGCTGTTCGGGGTATATATCAAAAATCACTTCGAAGATCGGCCGCTTCGCGCCGACTTGCGGAGATGTCTAAAAACCTTAAAAAACCTTATATTAAAGGAAAATATCCGCAGCATAGCCCTGATTAGAGATCTGGCGATGCTCACGGTATCCGAGTGGACAAACTTCGTCGAGTTATTCGACAATATTTTTGCCGGAGTTGCATTAATTGCAATTCTGTACAAAAATAATTTGCCAGTCCCCCCAGTTTCTGAGCGCTTTAATCTCATTAAAGAGTATCACGAGGCAACAATGGGAGGGCATCGGGGCAGAAATAAAACCTACAGCAAAATCGCCAATGATTTTTATTGGCGAAATATGCGCCCCGATGTAAAGCAATTTTTCGCTCGCTGCCCAACGTGCCAGAGCAATAAGCTGGTCCGAATAAAAACTCGGCTACCCATGCTTATTAGCAACACGCCAGCGATGCCGTTTGCCCATATTGCCATAGATTTCTATGGGCCGTTGGAACGTTCCAAACACGGGAACAGATATATTTTGTCGGTGCAGGATATGCTCACAAAATATATAGTTCTAACGCCAGCAAGGCATGCGAATGCGGACGAGGTCGCGCGAATTCTCACTGAGAAAATTATTTGTGTTTTTGGACCACCTGCCGCATTGGTCTCGGACCAAGGTAGCCATTTCCAAAATAAAATCCTCGAGGAATTCGCCAGGATCTTCAAAATAAATAAATTCTGCACTACGGCATATCATCCGCAGGCAAACGGTTCGATCGAGCGTATGCACCATACGCTGACCGAATACCTGCGGAAGTACGTAAAACGTGCCGATACTTGGGATGAATGGACGGCCGTGTGCCAGCATGCATACAACTGTACCGAGCACGAGAGCACTCGGTACTCGCCGCACGAGCTGCTCTTCGGCTTCAAGCCAAGAACGCCATCCAGCTTCCCCCGAGTCAGCGACGATATGTCATATAACAATTATTTGACCGAGATAACAAACAATCTCACGGCCCTGCAAACGACAGCGGCCATGAACTTGGTGCAATCCAAGTATCGGTCAAAACACTACTACGATCGTAAATTAAACTCGAAGCATTTTCGGGAAGGCGAAATCGTCTTTCTGATAAATGAGCCCAAGAAAAACAAATACATCAAAGAATACCGCGGGCCCTTCGAGATAATTGCGATCAACCGCAAGACTAATAACGTGACGTTGCAAAACGACGAGATAACAAAAGTCGTGCACGTCAACAAAATCGAACGGCCGAGCGAGCTAGCAAGAAACGCAGACTCTTCGGATTCCGACCGTGCAAGTTAGGACGTTTTTTTTTCCTGTTTTTTTTTTGCGCGCCCCCGGGCGTAGCGCAAAAAAAAACAACGTCCTAACCTCTATGTTTAAAAATAAATAAATGAAAAACACTCCCAGCGCATTAAAAGCCAGCTGCTCATTTCAGCAACATAGATTTGCAACCATATAATGTGCTTTTACCATTAATTGCAGGCTATGCGCAGCTTGTGTGCTGGGGATCCAGGAAACTCCCCAGGTCCACAGCCCAGGGCGTTTCGTGCAGGAATTGAAACAGAACCTGGGGTTGATCACTGAGAAGATTGCACCCCTCTCGACATCCAGTACTAACTGGAAGTTAATAGAGAAAATCGACCTAAACGAATTCTTCCAAGCGAGTAAAATTTTGGTCAATCGCGTGTCAATCGCCGCTCGAGCATGCGATCCGCGTTGCGATGCCGCCGGGTTGATCAAAGAAGCCGAATCCGCCACCGCGCAGGCCGAACGCGTCATAAAATTGATACAAACGGACAGCAGCGGGCACCAGTCCCCTCGCGAGCGTCGCGCCATACTACCCTTTATCGGCTCATTCCATAAGTGGCTATACGGTACACTAACGGAAGCCGATGAAGCCGAGATTCAGGCGACAGTGCGAAGAATCGCGGAAGATACTCGTCTGACAGCCGCGTTATTGGCGAATCAAACCGAAATAGTCGAACACGAATTATCGCACCTGAAAGAGAGGATGCGCAAACTCGAATCATTTGCAGTAGTACTGGCAAATAGTTCGGCCAAAAACCTTGCCAACATTAATAGCCTGGATGTCGAAATGAACATTAAGACAACTTTGTTGCATTTCAAAGCCGACACCGAGCTGATTAATACAGCAATACTATTTGCAGTCAAGGGCCTGATTCACACAAAAATCCTAGCGCCGGAGACGATTNAGATTTAACGGCCCTGCGCTTACACACATCTATAGGCATATATAATTTCACTACATCTACACCTAAGTTCAAATATATATAATTCTACTACGTTTACACGCTAATTTCAACGACATGCTTATATAATTTTGCTACATTTACGCGTTAAGTTCGCTCGAACAGTTATTCGTGAGCCGATGACGCGTACCTCTCGCCATAACAATAACGATTCGCGCGTACAATCAAGAGCTACAAAGTAGCGTTGTAGCGGGTTCTTGTATGAATTTTAAAAGAAAGATAGCTCCGAAATAGCCAAGNTGGTAAATGGTAATGGGTGGCAACTTCCTTCCGTTTCCTCGTTGAGGGCACGGAAATCGGTTACTAGGCGAAACTTTTTGTTGCCTTGCGCATCGGGTTTTTTCGGGACTATCCAAAGCGAGGACGAATAGTTAGAATTCGATGGCACTACAATATTCTGCTCGCGGAGCTTAGCTAGCTCTCGGAGCATGTGCTCTTTTAGAGCCGGGGGAAATCTGAATCGCGCGTTTCTTATGACTTTGTCAGATTTCAGCACGATTTTGTGCTGTAGTAAATGTGTTGCCGGGAGTGGCTCGCCTTCGAGGCCAAAAACTCCAGCGTAATCATTGACAACTGCTCGAATTAATTCGATTTCTTCCGCGTTGCAACCTTCCGTGTCTGCTAATTGTAATATTTTTTCGGCTCTCTCGCGTCTGGCTTTGTCGTCTGCCAGTAAATTATTATTTAATGTAATTACTTCTTTGTATTTTTCTTGCTGTTTTTCGCAGCTGAACATGCGCCGCAAACTTGCTGTAAAATTCGCGATATTTTCAGCTGAGCCGTCCTCATCGGCCTGGTATAACGTATTATCCGCGATTGTCTCGCATTCAAGTAATTCTACAACTGGGCTAGGTATTGTTATTTCGGATTCGCTTATGTTTATACATTCCGCGTAGACTCGGCCATTATTATTTTCAGCTACAAAATTGCCGAATAGCAGATTAGGGTGTAGGTTCATTAGTGGAACCCACCCGATTTTTGCATTGTTATTTCTTACGCGCGCGCTTATAACCATTCTGACTCTAGGGGGAATTGTAATTTGTTCGTCTGCCTCGAACGGCAGAGTTACTTCGCCGAGCCTTAGGCTCTTATTAGCGGCATCTACGCAACCCTTGTGTGCGTTTATTATATCCCAGCCGATGATTCCTGCTTCAATTATCGGGAATTCATTCGGCACTACGTGAATGTCACATTGCAGACCTTGCAGCTGTATGACCGCTTGCCCTAGTGTAAACGATGTACCGGGGGTAACTCCGAGTACTTTTCTTATTTTTCGCGCGTCGTATGGATATCCGGGGGCTAGTTCCCCGATTTTTATAACCGAAATGTCCGCTCCCGAGTCTGCATAAAATTTGCCCGTTTTAGCCCTCAACTGGGGGCTATCTATTTTTACACTCGGCGGTTGTCTACCGGCTGTCAAAAATCTAATCGCGGCTGAGTTTTCGTGCTGTTCGCCCGTAGCATTTCCTCTCTTTTCCCTTGCTTCTTTGCAACGCTTGGCGCTTGAGGAACGCGGCGAGCGTGCTTCTAGTTTAAATCTTGTTCACTAGTTTTGTTATCTACTTGACCGTTGTCGCGGCTATCATCGCGATTATTACTGCGATTATTCTGATTATCGTTATAATTATCGTCGCGATTGTAGTTACGGCGATTATTGTAATTATTATTGCGATTATTGCCGTAATTATTTCGGTTATTGTCGCGGTTGTTGCCGTAGCCGTTGTCGCGGTTATTTTGGCCGTAGTTACGATTATTTTGGTAGTTGTTAAACCGGGAATTGCGGTTAGAATTTTGATTTCTGCCGCGGTATTCGCCGTTGTTGTTACCGCCCGTGTTGTTATAATTCTGGTCGCCGTTGGGTTTACTCGCAGAGCGATTATCCGGATTTGCGCTATTATTATTGCCGTTTCCGTTATTATAATCGCGGCGGAAATTTCTGCCTCTATTAGCGTTCGGATTTTCAATTATTTTTTCCGTGGCATGTTTTATTATTGTGCGGCATTCATCAAGCGCGTGGCCTGGCACCTTGCAGTACGTGCAATATGCTTTTTGATTTTAACGATCCGACTGCGCGTTGAATTTTTCTGGCCTTGCGTCTCTATCCGCGGCGGGGTTGACTTCTTCCGCGGTTACTAGACGTACCTGCGCTGCTGTCCTTGCGGCGCTGGTTTCGCAGGGTACGGCTGATCTCGCGCTTTGCTTGCCCTCGTAACCGATTGCTACTGTAATGGCGGCGCCCAGGGATTTTGGCCATTTGCTGCGAACTAAATGATCTAGCGGGGGTTTGAGTCCGAGTAAGAATTGCTCGAGCACATCCTCGTCCGCCTGTCGTCGCCGCGCGTCCCTGTCGGCGTTCGATAATTCTGGGGCTGAGTTTAAAATTGTTTTCAGCCGGTTATATAATTTACTAATAATTTTGGACATGAAATGAAGAGGAGGATAGTTCAAATAAATACAATTTTAGGTAAGTTATATATATGGGTGGTTCTCTGTCAAATCGAAGATGAAAAAATTTTTTTTGGTTCAAACTTTATATATATGTTCTATAAGATGCCCGTGGCTCCCAAAAAAAATTTCAGCGCGATCCCTTCACTTGGCTTCAAGTTATAGCTGGTCAAAGTTGGTGTTTTAAGCGATTTTTGCATTTTTTGCCTATTTTCAATGATTTGTAGCTCATAATGGATGCATTTTTAACTAAAACTACCCTGATACTTTTTTTTGTTAAATTTCCTGAATTTTTCAATAAATTTACTTTTAAAGTCATATATACATGTTTAGGCTACCTTATTTGCATTTTAAACCTTAAAATGTGATAATCGAAGGGTTTGATCCGGACTCCGACTACTTTCGTACGGTGAAAAGATACCTTTTTATAGTGCAAAAGTACCTGTACAAGAGCCAGAATGGCAGAGGCCTTTGTTTTTTGTTTTCATGGTACACCAATAGTGAAAAACCGTCAGAATTGATTCAAATAACTCATAATAGCTGTGACAAAGGACGTCAGATTCCTTTTTACTAACATAAACAACCACTGTGATATTTTTATGATGGATACGTCCTTTGTCTACAGCTATTATTAGATATTTGAATCATTTCTGAGTGTCTTTCACTACTAGTGTCCCATAAAAACAAAAAACAAAGGCCTCTGCCATTCTGGCTCTTGTACAGGTACTTTTGCACTATAAAAAGGTATCTTTTCACCGTACGAAAGTAGTCGGAGTCCGGATCAAACCCTTCGATTATCACATTTTAAGGTTTAAAATGCAAATAAGGTTGCCTAAACATGTATATATGGCTATAAAAGTAAATTTATTGAAAAATTTAGAAAATTTAACAAAAAAAAGTATCAGGGTAGTTTTAGTTAAAAATGCATCCATTATGAGCTATAAATCATTGAAAATAGGCAAAAAATGCAAAAATCGCTTAAAACACCAACTTTGACCAGCTATAACTTGAAGCCAAGTGAAGGGATCGCGTTGAAATTTTTTTGGGGAGCCACGGGCATCATATAGAACATATATATAAAGTTTTGATCAAAAAAAATTTTTTCATCTTCGATTTGACAGAGAACCATCCATATATATTTATACATATATATATATATATATATATATATATAGATCAATAATATAAAATTATAAACGTATATGACATATTCTTATTCATATTTATAAAATGTAACTATAATAAGCTGTTTTTCCCCTTTTTATACATGAATCAAATAAATTCAATTAGGCAATTGCCTAGATATTTTAATCGAACTTCTTGTTTTTTAGTATTTTCATTAAAAGTATTGAACTTTTCTTCTTGTTCAATGAGTATAGCATTAACTCGAGTTGGTAAAAAAACATCAAATGAAGAGTCTAACTGTAATACAATTTTCATTCCAAATCTAGTAGCAACTTTTTTCACATTAGTAATCAAATACGATTGATTAACTTCCAAGTCTCTTATTGCTTCCTCCTCAAGAGGAAGCTTTGTAATAGTAAAATTTTCAGTTTTGCTAATACTTCGTGGAAACGCATTTGGAGGTGTTTGGAGTACGAATCATACGTTTTTAGAAAATGTCCGTGCGGATGGCTGTGTGTGTGTGTGTGAGTGTGTGTGTGTGTGTGTGTGTGTGTGAGTGTGTGTGTGTGTGTGTGTGTGTGTGTGTGTGTGTGTATGTACGTATACCGCCATAATTTTGGAACCATGCGACGGATCGTAATAAAATTTGACATGCATATATTTTTTCTAATTCTGAATTTAGGTCATTTTTTGTTTTATGATTCTGACCATTTTATGGCCATATTATAGCCATTTTTCTATTTTTGAAAAAATATTTTTGCTTTTTTATAATGATATGATTTATACAATATATTCAACAATAGTGTATCTAAAAGAACATAAATTTGTCTACTTTTTCCCGCAAGATTTTCTAGATTGACTGATCTGTTCATTTTTTATGATATAAAAGGTAATTTTTCGATAAACATATATAACTCAAAAAATAAATAGTTAAATGTTTTGAAAAAATTCATGACAATAAAAAACAACGATATCTACTAGTTGTAAAAATTTTAAGCAATTTTGGCGACTAGTTTTTGAGATAAAAATCAAAAACTAAAAAAAATGTTTTTTTTATGTCGTACGATTACGGGAGTAAAAAGGTTTAAATTGAGTTGAAATTTTAGGAAAAGATTGATCTTTTGATCACTTCGGCTAGGTTCTTTTTGTAGCTTATGAAACCTTTTAGTTTAAAAGATATTAAGATTCAAATTCTTCAACTCTCACCCTGTATACTCTGTGTGACTGAACATTATTATTTTTATTAAACCATATAATTTGATAATTGAAGCTTAGTATATTTTGAGAGTTTTCGTGGTTTTATAAAATGTCCGAGCAGATGGTTTTGTCTGTGTGTGTGTGTGTGTGCGTGCGTACGTATACTGTTATAATTCTGGAACTACGTGATCGATCGTAATAAGATTGGACGTGCATATATGTTTTCTGATTCTGAATTCGAGTAAATTTTCTTTTAAGATTTAGACTATTTTATGACCATTTCATGGCCATTTTTCGATTTTTGAAAAAATATTTTTGCTTTTTATTATGATATGATTTATACAATATATTCAACAATAGTGTACCTAAAAGACTGCTACCCACAAGGTTGAAATATTTTCCCGCTTCTCCGACGCTCGCGCTCTCTCATCTTAAGAGAGCTCGGGGCTTCAGTCCCGAGCGGATCTCCGGTGAGACTACTCTCCCAGGAGCTATGGAATATAGAAAACAACTTCAAGGGTCTGAAAGGCGGCTGTGGGTATGTAGAAATCGTGAAAAATGGTCAAAAAGGCGACTGTGGGAATACAGAAAACGATTACGATGGTCTAAAATGCGACTGTGGGAGTGCTGAAATGAGCTTTAAAATTTTAAAAGACGATTATGGGAGTATAGAAAACAACGTCAAGGGTCTGAAAGGCGGCTGTGGGTATGTAGAAATCGTGAAAAATAATTTTTTTGTGAAAAAGTTATTTTTCACAAAAAAATGAAGCCACCCGCAATTTTGTAACTTGCAGTTGTTAACGTTATTAACGATTCCGCAATTACTGGTATTTTTTTTATTACGATATATGTAAGTTATTTTAGGAGTTCACGGAGCTCTATCCTTTTGACATCCACCTTAACACCCACTTCCCTGATACCCCTCCCCTACAAGTGTCTTCCTAACCTATCCTTTTAGTATCGAATAGTAGCGAATATTTAAATCAAAGAATGAGTTGATTGTCCCATGTAATTATCTTCCACTAGCAGAATAGGAGGAAGCTAAGTGCCAATGACTTGGCAGCGGTTTTTTTAGTTGGAAGGTAACTTGGAGTTTTTCCAGCCTGATTTAATACATCCATGATTTTGTTGATCTGTAACAAAAGAAAATGTAATTGTATTAAACGATAACTTTTTTTATTTACTTTAATAGTACACATAGAAAAAGCACTTACACTGGTATGACGAGAGGATTCACTAAGAGCACAAAGCGGAGATTTGTGCGCACTGGTGTTCTGCAGTCGGTTTTATATGCAGAGATCAAGGCCAATCCCACCCGTTCACGAATCTCATGGACATTCGCTACCTCCTACTCTCGCACGGATCCGAGGTCACTCGCGGCCTCCCACTCTCACGCGTGCCACGCGCGGGCCCCCCGCTCTCGCGTCATCCGTATACCTTTCGCGCGCAGCGAAGGCCGCGCACTACCTCCCTCCCTTTTCACGCGAATCGAAGGCCGTGTGTTATCCCCTAATTGAATGCGCGCGGCGCGCATGCGCTCTATATCAGAACGTGGCCACTCGCATAAAGCGCATACGCCTCAGCTCTGGATATTTCCAATTAACCTATGACCAGCACTGGCAGGAGTTTTCCCAAATTCAAAGTTTCAATCAACGGTATGCATATCCTATAATTAATCTAGAATGATTATAACATTATGAAAAATCAAATTATAAAAGGCTTCACAATATCCAGTCATCTCTTTTTTTAAGAGAGAGAAATATTTGTTTCAGTAGAAAAAGAAAAAATTGTTATTTGATTAAATAATTTTTACATTAGACTGCAGTATTAGACTGCTAGCAGACGTCTCTATAATAACCTTGACATACTTTTATCAATCTTAAATAAATCCTTACTTCACGTGTGAGGCTGGTAGCAGTNCTCTCTCTCTCTCTCTCTCTCTCTCTCTCTCTCTCTCTCTCTCTCTCTCTCTCTCTCTCTCTCTCTCTCTCTCTCTCTCTCTCTGTAATAACATTGACATACTTTTATTAACCTTGAATTAATCCCCACTATTTCGTTTCAATAACCTTGTGAGAAGGTTCAACCTTGAATATACACCCAACGGTAAAAATAACTTTGAATATTAAGACAGCCCACCATGTCAGGTGACGTAAAGTTGACCGGGGTCAGGAACGGTTAGGTGCACTACCCGTATACAAAGAAAGTCACCGTTCACCTAACCTTTCCTGACCCTGGTCAACTTTACGTCACCTGACATGGCGTGCTGTCTTAATATTCAAAGTTATTTTTACCGTTGGGTGTACCTCCTATCCCTCCCCAACCAAATTTATTACATTTTGACCTTGAATTATGCTGTATAAAAGGAGCGCTACAACCACATCGAGTCACTTCCTTCCTCTCGTTGAAAGAAAAACGGGAATCATGACGACACTTGTTGAAGAATGTGTAACATACATGAAATTTTTAGAAGAAGCAGCTAATCTTCTAAGGTCGCTTCCTCAAAGTGATGTGATAGAGCGTTGGAAAAAATATTATAAACTTACTCGGAAAACTTTGCGAAAAGTTTTAAACAATAAAAGTCTCACAGTGCAGCAAAAGCAGAAGGTTTTACAAATGACAGCAAAAATCGAGTGTATTCATATAAAACTTGATGCTTTAGTAAAAAGAGGTGGAGCACTTACGCAAAGTTCGAGTCCATGCATAAAATGGATTGATTTAGATAGCGCTTTTAAAAATCGAATGTGTACAAGCGTAATTGCTAATATTGAACACATTGATCTTGCATCATTTTTAGATGATTCATCTATACTTTTTGCTAGATGTGTTAAAAGTATTCTAAAATAGTGTAATAATGCTCTAAAAATAAATGCAGTTCTTTCATGTAGGTGTTGAACCCGACAAGGAGGATGTTATTGATTGTTACANGTGTGCCAGCGTCGCTCATGAGTCGAGCTTGCAAAACTGCAAGACAATCACTTTGTAATACGACTGCGATTCAACTTGCGAAATATACAATCAAAATTTGGAAATGGTGCAAAGTTTTAAATATGCCTTGCACGGCTGTCATCGTCAGTTCGTACGAGATCGCGGACTCTGTACGTCGCGCCGTTCGATAATAGGCCCAATTATTGCAAATCGAAACGTCGCTTAGCCGCGAAATACATTTCCTATTTAAATTTAATCCGCCTATTTGAAATTCTCAATTATATTCCGTGTTTATTATCAATATATCGATATCGCAAGAATCAGAATAAATTCCTTATTCTCTCATAACAATTTCGTGTTCGTGTTAAAATTTATTTACTGCGAGAGTTCCTTTCCTTGTGAATACAGCCTACAAATATATAAATACGTTACTAACACGGTACGGGGAAGACCAGCAGCTGTCCAGATTCCAGTTCCATCGCAAAAGTAAGTGAATTACATTTCGTAATACTAACAGTGACAGTGTTATAGGCGCGATTACTAACAATCTTTTCAGCCTAGCCATTACACTATACATTACGTCCCAGTTTGTCAACTAATCGATAGTCAGGACGTAACAATTGGTTCCGATACTTAAAAAAATCTAGTAAAGACTAGGAAAACGCGCAATAATAATTTTTGTTGAATGAATTAAGATTAAAATATCAAAAGTGAACATTAAAAATCGAATAAAAAGAATCTACTACAAGTGAATAAAATCTAACAGTTTCAAATAAAACCAAGTGAAGAAAAAATCTAACAAGTTCAAAGTGACAAAACTACAAGTGAATAAAATCTAGCATTTTGAAATAAAATCAAGTGAAGAAAATCGTCTAACAATTTCGAAGTGACAAAACTATCAAAAAAAAATCAGAACAAGTATATTTCGGTTTATGTGTGTACCTTATTCCTTAGTCTGCTTAATAGCGACTTATCCTTAGACCTGCTTTAAAGAGCGGTCATTCTAATCATTCCTACAGTCTGCTGAAAAGCAAACTCATCCTTAGACCTGCTTACACAGCGGTCACTCAACCCATTGAACGCACATTAAATTTAAATGAATAGCGAAAAGTGTCAAAAAAAAGCCAACACTAGTTAAAAAGAAGAAAGGCGGAAGAAAGATTCCCACGAAAATTACTAAACGAAAGAAGAATTTTGATAGAGCAAATTAAAAGTATAAACCTACAAATTTATAAGTTCAATGCAACTTCAGAAACAAAAAGAGTAGTTCAGAAAAATAAAGAGACAGAAGTTTCGGAATTTCAACGCGTAATAGGACAAAAATTCGACGATTTATTAAATTTCGCTCAAATTAAAATAAATAAAAATAAGACTAACAAAAGCACGGAGATTGAAACAAATCAGACAGAGAATATAATAATCGAATAGAATATTATAATAATAATTTTATAATTGCAAGCCAAAGAAGAGACATCCGACGGAGGCGGCGGTACCCCCGCCAAAAAAGACAAGAAGGAGGATAGATCTGCACCGTCTACGAGCAAAACGCAAGAGGAAGCTGCAGATACACACACACAAGGGGCTTGGCAGCTAGCTGCAGGAAGAAGAGCAAAGAAGAAAGGACAGAAAAAACAGGAACAAAGCCAGCCTCAACAATTGAGGAAAAGCGCAGGGAAGACCTCGCGGCAGAGGGGAGACGCAATCCTCATAAGACCGGAATTGGGTAAGACTTACGCCGATATCTTGAGAAAGATCAAGGCAAAGGTTAAGCCAGAAGAATTGAATACAGAGGTTAAGTATCTTAGCAAAACGAAAGACGGTGGCGTTTTTGTTGTCGTGGGTAAGAGTGAAGACAAAATCGAATCACTCAAAACGGCCATACAAACCGCAATAGGGCATGCACGCACAGTTAGGAGCAAAATTACCAGAACTACACTGGAGATCAGGGACATTGACGGCCTTACGAAAAAGAAGGAAGTCTGCGGCGCCATCGCTGTGGCCACGGGGTGCGAAGAACAAGATACCAAAGTGCATCTCTTCGAAACAACTCGAGAGAGCAGAGGGTGGCAGTGGTCGAAATGAACCAGACCAAAGCCACAGCCCTGCTCAATATAGGCAAGATCCGTATCGGGTGGGTCAACTGCCGGGTGCGGGTTCGAGCGAGCGATTCGATGCTACCGGTGCCTCGGATACGGTCACGTTAAAGCGCAATGTAAGGGTCCCGACAGAAGCACCAGCTGCTGGAAGTGTGGTGCGGCTGGGCACAAGGCCAAGCAATGCTCTGTGCCGGCTCAAGAAATGAAGTGTTTCTTGTGTACAGAAGCAAAGGTGCCTTGCGATAGGACGGCGCATGCTCCAGGAACCGGAGCGTGCGCGGTCTTCCGCAACGCTCTAAACGCGGCTAGGACCCAAAAATAATGGCGCGAATACTGCAAGGTAATCTGCACAGGAGCAGGCTGGCTCACGATCTCCTACCGCAGTTCATCGCAGAGGAGAGTGTGGATATCCTCCTCATAAGTGAGCAGTATATGGACCGAGATGCACCTGGCTGGGTGTCCAACGGCGCAAAAACTGCCGCTGTTTGGGTGCCCAGGCGGGGAATCGCGGATACGGTAACCGGAGACGATTACGTGCGGGTGAGGGTGGGTCGCGTCACTTACTTCAGCGTGTATCTGTCACCGAACCTAACTGCAGCCGACTTCGCGACAAGGTTAGGGGCCCTAGAAGACGCGATAAAAGACGTTCCTGGGGACCTAGTAGTCGGGGGCGACTTTAACGCGCGAGCGACAGAGTGGGGCATGCCACAGACGAATAGGAGAGGTAGGGCGATACTTGAGATGGCAGCAAGGATAGGACTGGTAGTTGCGAACGAGGGAAATACAGCTACCTACCGCAGACCAGGTTTCGGGGAGTCGATACCGGATGTAACTTTCGCTGGGGAAAGTACGATCCGCAAGATAAGGGGCTGGCACGTTACGGAAGAATTTACTGCTAGCGACCACCAGTACATTCTTTTTAATATCGAGGAAGAACGCGTGGAGAGGCGAAGTAGCGGAAACAGCCGGGAACCACGATGGAACACTCGACGTCTTAATCGGGAGGCGCTTGCGGAGGTGATTCGAAGCGCAGAATTACCTTCTAATGGGCTTCCGGACGAACTAGGCGGACGTGAGAAAGCCGAAATCCTAGTAGAACGCACTACTAGGCTAATCACCGAGATGTGCGACGCAACGATGCCCCGAATATCCACCGGCCACCTCAGACGTCCGGTTTACTGGTGGACGGGCGAAATCGCTGAGCTCAGAAAGCAAAGCCTTCGAGCCAGAAGAAGAGCTCAAAGGGCCCATAACCGCCCAACGGCTCAAGAACTTGCTCGCGGGTACGACGAGGCGAAGAAGAGACTCCGGGACGCAATCAAAGAAAGTAAGCGCCGCTGCTGGTACAAGATCCTAGATGATGTAGAGAACGATCCGTTCGGCGAGGGATACGCGATCGTCACGCGAAAAATAGGAGAAATGGGGCGAATGGAACCGATGGCGGCAGAGGCGATCGAGAAGATAATTGACAAGCTGTTTCCCACCCATCCCACCCGACCTCAATTAGAAATGACGGACGAACTGACGGATGAGATACCCCTTTTTAGCGAGGGCGAACTTATCGCGGCAACTTCTTCCCTGAAGAGCGGTAAGGCTCCGGGACTGGATGGCATTCCCGCGGAAATACTTAAGGCCGTTGCCAAACAACGGCCTGAGCTGCTCCTGGAAATGTACAATCAGTGCCTGGTGCAGGGCGTGTTCAGTCCGCGGTGGAAAAGGGCTAGGCTAGTCTTAATTGAAAAAGCTAAAGGTCAGGCGGGCGCGAAGCCATCGTACAGGCCGTTGAGCCTGCTCGACACTATGGGAAAGACAGGCGAATCGCTAATAAAACCGCGAATATTAAGCGCCGTCAGGGAGGCGGGAGACCTTTCAGACAAGCAATACGGCTTCAGAAAGGGACGCTCAACAATCGGCGCGATCAGAGAAGTAACGGACACGGTCAAGAAAACGGATGAAGCGTGTCATGCGGCCAGGCCATTGGTCTTGCTCGTGACACTAGACGTGAAAAAAGCGTTCAATTCGGCTAGATAGGTCGACATTTTGGATTCTCTGCGATCGTTTGGGGTGCCTTGGTACATCATGCGACTCGTAGTGGATTATCGGAGGGAGCGCACGATCGAATACGAAACCGCGGAGGGACGTAAGAGCAGGCCCATAACAGCAGGGGTGGCGCAGGGTTCAATCTTGGGACCGGACTTCTGGGGCATTCTGTACGATGGGTTACTCAGAGTAGAAGTACCGGAGGATGTTAAACTCGTCGGGTACGCGGGTGACGTAGCGGCGGTTATAATAGCTAGAAAATGCTGGAGATCGGCGCGAGGGCAGGAATTGAACGCGAACACGGTAATCGCCCGGGTGCTACAATGGATGGACCGACGCCACCGGACTACAGCTAGTCATCGAAAGGACGGAGAGTAGTTTCTCTTGACAGGAAGCATGTTCGAACCATCATAGCCGATGAGCGTCGCGAGACGTAACAATACGGAGCGAACCGACAAGCACAAAGTACATGGGGTAAAACCTAATACGAAGCTGAATCGTGGGCGCATTAGACAGCGTATAGCGAATAAGGCGACGATTAAGGGTGCGCAGCTATGTCGATTAATGGGCACAACGTGCGGGGGCCCTAGGTCGGCAGTGCAGACGAGCTCTCTAAATGGCACCACAAACTCTATCTTTTTTACGGAGGCGGATGGTAATGGGCCCGGATGCCATGCAGCAGAAAAGTATCGTAAGCAGATAACAGGCGTTGTGGCAACGAAGGGGCGTTCGATCGCAGCGCGGATCGTACCGAATGTATCCGGGACGAGCGCGAAATGGTTATCGGCGGGGTGATTCTCGGTGGATCTGCTTGCAAATTGAACGCAAGCGGGATTACGAGAGTTCTCCGGGATCGGCTAGGGTGGCAATCCGAAACCGAGGAACGCGATAAGGACGATGCGGATA
This sequence comes from Pteromalus puparum, assembly GCA_012977825.3. Lineage (NCBI taxonomy): Eukaryota > Metazoa > Arthropoda > Insecta > Hymenoptera > Pteromalidae > Pteromalus > Pteromalus puparum. The sequence continues at coordinate 43,380 of VCDM03000154.1, forward strand.
TGGCAGGAGGCGATGGAGGATGCCGCCATGGGCGAAATGGACGAAATCATCTGATTAAGAGCAGTAGGCCGTGGGTAGACCAGAAGATGGGGGGAGGCAATTTTCTATCTCACCCAATTTCTTTCCGGACAGCGGCTACTTCAGGATATACCTGTTCCGCGATGGAACAAGGTAGCGACACCGGGTTGCAAATACTCGGTGAGCAACGGGAGCGACTGAGACACACGTTTTTTCGATGGCCCTCGTGGGCTGATAGGCGTAGAATCTTAGATGGTGACGCAGAAAAATTGCTGATATTATCAATTTTCATGGGTTAGCAACGCTGGCTCATAAAAATTGTATATTTTTCCCTAAATCTGTATAGTATAAGCTACATTTAAAAAAAAAAATCATCCCGATCGGTCGCTCCTAGCAGGGGATATTTTATTTTGTCACCAATATTTGCATTCCGTCACACTGTGTGACGGTAGGGGCATTTACGTCCGACATGGTAGCGAAAACGATGCTTGCTAGCAAGCAGAATTGGGACGACATGACCTATAGGTCGTAACAAAACAGGCGACCCCCTGAAGGAATGCGAAAGCGGCTACCGAGGGGATTCTCGCGGCCATATGAGAGGTGGAGTTGGTATGCTGTGGGTATTAGTGGGTATGCCTGGCGTCTGTCCCGCGCCAGGAGAGTCCCACACACGGGGAGTCACGCACGGCTCCTGCCATGGTGCATGGCATAGACATTCTTCCACCTCTCCGGGATATGAACAAAAAAAAATGTACATAATAAATAAATAATTTTATATACTTGTTCAAAGCGACGTAATTTTAAACTTAATAATAACAAATCAAAAAAAACGGGCCGTTACATTAGCTTTCCTTTAAAAATATCTAAAAACTTAAGTGCCAATTTTATTACAGAAAAAATCGTAATTAGATTACAAGTACCGGAAAATAGTTTATTCATCTACCGACTCGACGAGGCATGTCAATAGAGTTCTGGTATAGAATGATCAATGTGCCTAATGCACGCTGGCTCTGGATACCGGTTCAGGAGACCCGATCATCAAGTTGGTATGAGTTGACGCTATCATGGATACTTCGTTAACAACGACGACAAGATGGGTAACACTTAGACTGTCACCCGGATTAAAAACGGCCACCGGGAAACCACAAATTTTGTGTTTTGGGGTAAGTTATGTGAGCGGGATCTTCCTGGCGGCGGAGACCAAACAGAGCGCCAGGGTTATACTTC
>VCDM03000160.1:0-42322 GCA_012977825.3 Pteromalus puparum
ATTGTAATTATGTTAGGTAATTTACACAAAATAACAGCGAAAATTTATATTGAATGTGGAGTCTCCAATAATCGACATATTATAGATGTAAATGCGCTTCACGAACTTTTAGGCTTAGATCTATGCAAAGCATTGCCGGGATTTCATGCATTTACCGGTTGCGATTATAACCCTGCATTCTTTAGGAAAGGCAAACAGCGTCCGTTTAAATTGGTAGCAAGCAAAGACAAGTTTCAGAAAGCATTCGCTAGCTTAGGAGATACGTCAATAGATACCGATGATACTTTTGCGAAAATAGAATCATTCATTTGTAATATGTACGGGTATGAATCAAATAACAAAATTGATAACGTTCGGTTCCAAATGTTGCTTCGAAATTCTGAAATAAAAAATACTACAGAAGCTTCTCTGAAAAAAAAATTTAAAAAATTCGACGCTTCCTGCTTTCCAGGATATTGTTATTCCTCTCCATATTTCAAAACATATAGTTTTCGGGAAAACAAAGGTGGGAGGATAACCCAGGTTTTTTAATAATAAACACAGTCCAAATAGAATTAACTGGCGACGTTTCGTCTCCGGTGAGAGACCTCTTCAAGCCTTTATTAATATAAAAACAAAAATCATACATATAGAAAATTTTGAAAAAATATAGAACATCTTATTGCAAAAAATATATATTTCATAGTCTCACCATAATGAAAAAATTAAATTAAATAAAACATAGTAGTAGTAAACAGAGAAAAAAATGTATATAATATTTTGTCTGAATTGAACGATAATGAATGTTTAGACATGAAGTATGATAAGCTTAGATTAACTCAAACTAATACGGTTCTCCCGAGGGCTTATGGATTACCTAAGATCCATAAAAAAGATATACCTTTGAGACCAATTATCTCAACTGTTAATAGTCCTACACATTTTCTAGCCAATGTCATTGATAAAAACTTGAAACTTTGTTTTAGTAATCCAACTTCTCACATTGATAATAGTTTTGCTTTAAAAGAAAAAGTGACTAATATGTATATTCCTCATGGATATATATTGGTTTCTCTTGATGTAGTTTCTCTGTTTACTAATATTCCTTTAGAATTAGTTTTATGCAGTTTAGATAAACGTTTTCAATGCATTCAAAATCGTTCAAAGATTCCTTTTAATAACATAAGAACCATAGTTAAATTTCTTTTTGATAATACATATTTTCAATTTAATAATACTGTTTATAGACAAATCTTTGGTACACCCATGGGCTCTCCGATATCCCCGTTGTTTGCGGATATTGTTATGGAAGACTTAGAAACTTCTGTTCTAAGTGAATTAAAAAATGACTATAATATTTCTCCTCTTTTTTATTTTAGATATGTCGACGATACTATTTTGTGTGTGAGAGAAGATGAGTTAGATATAGTTGTTAACAAATTTAATAGTTACAATAAATACTTACAATTTACATATGAATTACAAAACAATAATATAATTCCTTTTCTAGACGTAACATTAACAATTAATAACAACAATATTATTACAAATTGGTACCAAAAACCCACCAACACCAATAGAGTTTTAAATTTTAACTCTAATCACACTATCCAATTAAAACGAAATATTGTTTACAACTTAGTAGATAGAGCTCTTCTCCTCTCACACAAACAATTTCACAATGAAAATTTAAATATAGTTAAGAAAATTCTAAAAGAAAATATTTATCCGGATAATTTTATTGATAGTAATATTCGTTATCGTGTTAGATTTCTCACTTTGGGCAATTCAAAAAATAGAAATGAGAGTTCTACTTTTAAAAATGTTATCTCTATTCCGTTTAATGATAAGTTATTTTTTTCATGTAAATCTTCCTTAAAAAGGTATGGTTTCTCCATAGTTCCTCTTATGTCAAACAAATTAAATAATATTGTTAAGTTAGGCAAAGATAAACTTGACAAATGGTGTGAGACGAATGTCGTATATGAAATTTCGTGCAATGATTGTAATGCTACTTATGTAGGCCAAACTAAGAGGAGTTTGAAAAGGAGAATAGACGAACATAAAAAAACTCCTTTAGAAAAAATATTACCTATTCCTACTCATATAAAAGATTTTTCACACAACTTTAATTTTGATAATGTTAAAATTTTAGATAAAGAAGCAAACTATTTTAAAAGATTAATTTCAGAAAGTATATATATCAATATCAATAAGAATAATATTAATAAACAAGAAGATTTTAATACTATTAGTAAACAATACAATAAATTAAACAAATATTTACAAAAACAAGAATTTTCTACTTTATAACGGTTCTCCTTTTCAAATTTATCTAAGTTCATGTACGCGGCCGTACTTTTATATGTATACGTAGTGATGCTGTATGTGTGTGTGAGAATAAGTGAGCTCGGGTATCTTCGTGCTGTTCCGTTCGCGCATACTCTATACATACTTAGACATATGCTATTGCCACTGACTGATTGTTCTTACGACGAGAGAGACGTATTTACGTCTCTCATTTGATGTTTTATTTAATTTAATTTTTTCATTATGGTGAGACTATGAAATATATATTTTTTGCAATAAGATGTTCTATATTTTTTCAAAATTTTCTATATGTATGATTTTTGTTTTTATATTAATAAAGGCTTGAAGAGGTCTCTCACCGGAGACGAAACGTCGCCAGTTAATTCTATTTGGACTGTGTTTATTATTATAAAACCTGGGTTATCCTCCCACCTTTGTTTTCCCAAAAACTATATGTTCCTGCTTTCCACCTTGTTACACGGAGCTTCTACAGCAAACACGGTACAAAAAAGGACTACTTAGGTCACGGATAGGCGTGACCTAAGTGCGGGCTTAGGTCACACTGTGCTATAATAATTTATTATTTTCAGTTGATGATACGATGGAGTCCGAATACGATAGCGATGAAGATCCTGAATGTGAAGAAAATATACCAGATATAGAAAATGAAATTAATTGATATTTTGATTATTAACTTGGCAGAAAATAGAATTAATTTTTTTAAATTTCTCATAAAAATGAATATATTCTTAATTGTGTTCTGATATTTTCACACAAATTTCCTTCAGTCATTTATTACTATTTAGATAAATCATCAGAAGTGCTTTCATATATGTATACGATGTGAAAAAAAGAAAGCAATTGGTTTACTGGTAAGCGCTGCACCGCGCGCTGAAATACGCTATGTCCCTTTGCACTCGAATTTCTCAGGAACGCTTCTATTTTGACTTCTGACACTTTGCAACTAGCTTATTCTATACTTAAACAATAAAAATGCAAATTGTCAGAAGTGTCGCTTAGTATGTTAATTGTCATTCATTTTTCGCAACTTTAACATTTTTTGGCAACACTTTAGCTTCTACTTACTGTTCTGACAATTTTTTCCCGGCTTTTACTCGTGTTCCTCGATACGTGTGCCAATTTTCAGCCGTGCCGTTCGACAGTTTTTTTTCTCGGAAAATCTAAGTCTTGTCAACTCTCGCGGAGTTTAACATTGACCGTAATGAAAGACTCTAAGTCACGATGTCGATGATTTTTATAGGTCCCGATATAGACTAAATATTCTAAGTATTGATCGTGAGAAAATGTCTAAGTACGGTGAAACAAAATATTCTAAGCCCGATCGATCGAAAATTCTTCTAAGTCCAATAACGAAAATTCGGAATCCGATAAAAGTGAAACATTCTAAGTTTCAACATCGAAATTTCTTCTAAGTATTTACGATGCAGATCGCGTCAGAGTTTTAGTCCCAAAATGACTGAAAATGTTAGAGTTCCAACAACGGTTCGACGAAAAAAAGTTAAAGTCCCGAGATGTTATGCCGAACCGGGCTCTGGCAGAGCTTTCGCGCGGTGACGATTTTTAGTCTAGAGTGAGTCGTGCGGGCCTGTTGCTGGGTCCTTATGTACCCTTTGGACTATGGCGATCTGTTGCTTGTTTAAATTTTAGAAGGGCCAATTGGAGGGCTCGGATGCAGCGCATTTCCTTATTTGGAGGTTTATCTAGCCTGCGGTCGCGACTCCGTGGACCAATAGGAAAATTCGGCGAATATTCCTTCTATGCACGTTCTTCGGTCGAGTTCGCTTGTTCGCTGTCGGAGTAACTGCAGTTTGTCTTTTTTTATGGCTAGCTATGCTCGAGTATTTCTCAAGAATTAGGGGAGCTGCATCTTGCCTCCCGTTGCGTGGTGTCGTCTTCTATGTTGGCTCAAGTGTTTTTTCGTCGTTCGGCCACTCTTTCGCAGCTCTGGGTTTTTTTCTTATCGTATGTAGTAGCCGCTGCACGTGTTGATTTTCTAGGCAACCTTCGACCCGCGCCTCGTCCCCCTTTTTAAACTGCCGAGTTACGCGTTCTTATCGAGAAATGCGAGTAGTGGTCGGCTCCCTCTTTTCTTCGCTCCTCCGCTGCTCTGCTATGGGTGCATCTTGTTATTCTAGAATACTGTATCTATACGTTTTCAAACGTATTCAAAATGACTTGCTTTAGTTTGTTCATTTAATCCTGCTTGTGATATCTTGATGCTAATGTACGCGTGACTATTATATGTATGTATGTATATATGGGTGGTTCTCTGACAAATCGTACGCGACAAAAACTAATGTTTGCCCAAACTTGGAGGATATGTTCTAAAGGTCACTACGATGTCAGCTGTAAATTTTCAGATCGATTCGATCAATTCTCTTCGTATTATAAGGTTTCAAAGTTGGTTATTTAAGCATTTTTTGCATTTTTTGCCTATTTTCAATGATTTATAGTTCTTAAATAACGCATCTTCACTAAAAACTTACTGAATGTTTTTTTTGTAAAATTTTCTCAACTTTTTAATAAAAGTTCCCTTATAGCTCTATATATATATATACTATAACTGACGTGTCTGCAATTTAAACCTTAGAATGTGAAAATCTAAAATTCGATCTGGACTCCGACTACTTTTTTACGGTGAAAGGAACCTTTTCATAGTACAAAAGTACCTGTACGAGAGCCAGAATGGCAGAGGCCTTTGTTTTTTGTTTTCATGGGACACATAGTAGTGAAAAACCCTCTGAAATTATTCAAATTACTAATAATAGCTGTGCTGCTGGGTGGTATTTATTTCTGATGTGTGCGCGCGTCTGCGTGTCTCCTCGGTCTCGTGCTTCTGCTGTGGGCCGTAATGTGTGCGTGCGTATAAGTGTGCCTGCTTCTCCTCTTGCCTCTATTGTAGATCCGTAATGTTTGCGTGCGTATCGGTGTATCTGCTTCTCCTCTTGCCTCTGTTGTAGAGCCGTAATGTTTGCGTGCGTATACGGTGTGTCTGCTTGGCTTGTACCGCCTCTCGGTTCTATTGTCTTTATGGGTCTATGTTTTTCGGGTTTGATTCTACTTTTATCCGTTTTCGTGCTTTTAGTCTTTTTGCTCTATTACGTTATTTTGTGTAATCGTTATTATTACGCGTAAGTTTACGATTATCATTGATTATTTAAAATGATTTTACATATTAACTTTTGAATTAAATTATAATTTTACTCTTACTTCATATTACGTTGTCATTTCTCGCTTTTAATTGTTTAATTCTTATTGGATATATCAGAGACTATTATTCCTTATTTGGAATGATGAAATGGTAACGTTCCGATGTCAAGTATAGCATTATACATTATGCTCTCGAGAACGTCCTATGACTTGTATATATTTTGATTTTGGTAAGCCTCATTATACACTGCATTCTAATGGGAAGGGTATCAATTGACTTACTTTATAGAAAATAACTTTACTGTTTTTAATATCAAAATGCGAAAGAAAGTGAGCATTTCACACCCTCAAGGTGGCGTTCTTTCATCACTAATATAGTGCTTGGTAGTGGATGAGCTGCTAACCCAACTGAATAACACTGGCTGCACGGCTATTGGATACGTGAACGATATCGTTAGCATTGCACGTGGCCTTTTTCTTGACCCCTTGAGAGTCATACAAGGAGTCTTAACGTAAGTACACAAGTAGTGCAACAAGACTGGACTATCTTTCAATCCAGTCAAGACGGATATTTTGGTCTGCACCAGAAGATACAAATGGAAAAGGGAATGTAACTTGACTCTTAGGGGAAAAATACGATCTCTTAAGAGTCAAGTCAAATACCTGGGAGTTATCCTGGACAGTAAGCTATCCTGGAAGGAACACCTGGAATATGTAATAGGCAAGGTCATGGCCAACCTGTGGCCACTGAGAAAGGTCATAGGTAGGAATTGGGGCCTGCCAGCAGAAGCCATGAGATGGAGGCATGAGGTTGTACTCAAACCCAGGCTGACGTATAAATCGGCAGTGTGGCGGACGCGAACAGCCCTCTCCACCTCAAACATCCTCCTAGAACGACTGAGGAGTCTAATTGTGAGGAGTATCTCGGGCGCAATTAAGTCGACACCAACGGCTGCACTGGGACTGTCGCTGAACGCAGAACCATTAAGAGTGACACTGGCTGCAGCGGCTGTGCAAGCCCTGCACAGGATTACTAACTTGCTTAAAGAAGGCAATATGCAGGGACTACCAAAAGTTTCGCTTAACGATGTTCTGCTGACTGGGCAGAAGCTCCAGTCGGACGTAACTCTCATCATTTCCATTTGGGGTTGTTTCGCAGTTGTCTTCACGGCGGATATTGTAAAAGAGTTTAGGCAAATACGAGTTCATCCCGACGACGTTGATTATCAGAGAATTGTCTGGAGGGACGACGTGTCAAAGCCCATCGAAGATTTTTGTTTACTAACCGTCACCTACGGTACCAAATCTGCTCCATATTTGTCGATCCGTACTTTGTTGCAACTGGCAAAAGAGGGATGTAGAGAGTTTGCCCTCGCTTCACAAGTGCTGCGGCACAACATGTACGTGATAGTGTTTCGGAATCGATTGAAATCAGGGATCAGCTCGTGGCATTGCTCGCTTCGGCTGGCATGGAACTTGGTAAATGGGCGTCGAATCGTTCAGAGATCTTGGAAGATATTCAGGTAGAGAAGCAAAAGGAGTAGTCGCTAGACTGGGATGAGGCGGTGTCGACGCTGGGTTTGAAGTGGATGCCAACTGGCGATTCATTTCGCTTTGAGGTTAGTTTGCCTGCAACGCCAAAGACCGTCACGAAGAGAGTTATTCTTTCTGAAATCACAAAACTGTTTGATCCTTTGGGATGGTTTGCTCCTGTTTTGGTGAGAGCTAAGCTCATGTTACAGGACCTTTGGATTCATGGTGTGGATTAGGACTCGCCCTTGGATGGAGACTTGTGGCATCGGTGGCAATCGTTGAGAGCTGAGCTGCCAGAATTGGCACAAGTTTGAATACCGAGGTGGTTTGGCTCGACTACACACACGACTTGGGAGCTGCATGGATTATCCAATGCGTCGCAAAGGGCTTACGTCGCTGCAGCCTATATGGTGGTCCCTGGAGAACGGGCTACGTTGATTATGGCCAAGACAAAGGTTGTATCGATCAAGACGGAGAGTTTGCCGAGGCTTGAGCTCTGTGGAGCTGTGCTTCTAACCAGGCTGTTAAAGCACTTGCTGGATGGTGTGTTGTTGAAGCCTGCGGCTGTACATTGTTAGACAGATTCGAAAGTGTTTCTGGATTGACTGGACAGTCATCCATCGAGGTGGCAAACTTTTGTTGCCAACAGAGTCAGTCGAATCGTGACTACGCTGCCTGGAGTTCAATGGAGACATGTAAGGTCGGAGGACAACCCGGCCGATTGTGCGACCAGAGGATTTACTCCCTCTCAGTTTATGGAGTCTTCTCTGTGGTGGGAGGGTCCTGATTGGATCAGGACAAATTGGAAATCATTGGATGGACCGAGTTGCACGGATGATTGAACAGTGCAGGCTCAGGTGGCGATCGAAGAGTTGTAAAGCAGGAGAAGGACTTGCCCTCGCTGATGTACCTGGAAAAGTTCTCCAGTTACAGTAAGATAGTACGGATTCTTGCGTTTTGTTATAGATTCTGCTTCAATGCGGCCAAACCTAAGGGAAATCGCTGTGCTGGACCTTTGTCTGCTGAGGAGATGGACTCGGCTCAAGTGGGATTGACTCGCTACATTCAAGCACTGCACTTCGGGAAGGAGATTCGAACAATCAGGAGTGGTCAGCGACTGACTGCTCGCAGCCCACGACTCCGCTTGGCTCCTTTTGCCTGTGAGAGAGGTCTGTGTAGGTATCCCACCGATAGGTGGCGGCACGTCCGACCACAGAGAAAGAGAGAGGGAGAGAGCGGCTCACGCCGCGAGCGAGCGACTCGCTCAGTTCCGCATCGACTACGGTCCAGACCAATCAGGCTGGAGAGATAGAGATAGGAGAATAAAGAAGTTAGTTAGTTCAGGATAGGCAGAGTACTTTCTCCACCTCGACCGCCTCATCTCGACATTTACTCAACGTTGGAGGACGTTTGCAGAACTCATTTCTGCATTACAATGAGAAACATCCAATTCTATTGCCTGGGTCCAGCTTGTTGGTAAAGAGGTATGTGGAAGAGGTGCATCGAGACACGATGCATGAAGGAGTGCAGCTCATGATCAGCTGTATTTGCCGATCTTATTGGATTCTCAGAAGACTGAGAATCGTCCAAGGTGTCTACAGGAGATGCTTGCGCTGCATTAGATATGCCGCGCAGCCAGTGCAGCATCAAATGGCACCCCATCCAGCGTGGCCCCGAAAAGGTCATTTCTTGCAACTAGAGTCGACTACGCAGGGCCATTTCCCATCTTGTTTTCGAGAGGACGAGGGGCTAAAACCACGAAAGGCTATATCTGCATTTTCGTGTGCATGGTAGTTGTGCACATCGAGGTTGTGACTGGCTTGACAACGGCGGCGTTCCTGGCAGCCTTTTGACGGTTCAGTGCCAGACGGGAAATTGCGGAGGTCTTGCTGAGCGACAACGTGGTGCTGCGACTAAATTAGACCGATTATTTCAGGAGGCTTCGTCGTTCTCGCATGAGGTTACAGAAGCTCTATTGAAAAACAACACCAAATGGCTATTTATTCCACCTCGAACGCCGCATTTCGACGGACTTTGGGAAGCTTCGGTAAAAAGCTTCAAGCATCACTTTCGACGAGTCGTTGGAGATACTCTTTTGACGTTCGAGGAGATGGCGACGGTGGCTGCTCAGATAGAGGCCTGCCTGAACTCAAGGCCATTGAGTCCTCTCAGCTCGGAGTCCACTGACTTGGTCGCTCTCACTCCAGGTCATTTTCTGATCAGCGCACCATTGAGGGTGTTGCCAGAGCCTTTTCATGAGTTGGATTTGAGTTCTAGGACTTGCCGTTGGCGTCACCTCTCAGTCATGAGAAACCACTTCTGGTCCAGGTGGCAGTCGGACGTGCTGCATCATCTGCAGCAATGCAATAAGTGGCTAAACCCCGGTCGTCCGCTGGTCGAGGGTGACATGGTTTTATTGAAGGAGGACCTCAGCCCTCCAGCCCATTGGCCCATGGAACGAGTCGTGAAGGTGCATCCTGGACGAGATGTCATCTCTGAAGACACAAACAACACTCACACTGGTAGAGTCAGTAGCTCGCGATTAGGTGTTGAGTATTTTGCTAGAGTTTAATTATTTTTATTTGAAAGTTTTTAATTTAGTTTGTTAATATTGTAATTAGAGTTTAATAGAGTCAAGTTCAACGCTTTAAAAAATGATGTAATGTAATTCAGCTGTGCTGATTCAAAATCACATGTGTAAAATGACAGTCTGTTAAGGGAATATTCCCATTGAAATTTTGCGTAGACTGATCATCTTGTTGGATAGGTTAGCGTCTTTCGAAATAGGCTTTCCTATCTTTTGTTTTTTGTTGTACAGCTGTTTCCTTGTTACTGCAAGGCAGCAAGGGGGGCGGTATGTTCGAGTAGATTCAATAAATTCAAATTCGCTGAGAAAGCGACAGAGTCGAAGCTGGCAGTTACGCAATTTCTAGAACGCTACTGGTCAGCTCTATCGAATAGGGGGTTGCTATGGCAACACTCGATTGCTTGCTCCCTCTCTTTCGCTCTCTCAGCAGTACCTGTTGTACTGTAGCCAGTCGAGCTGTAGAATCCGAGCTGAACACACTGCAGTGTCAGCTACTGGTTTCGTTCTCACTTGGAGAACGACCGTTTAGTCTGTATTTTCTCACTCACTTTTCCTTGTTATTGAAAATTATTGAAATTGTTTTATGTTATAACATGATATTTCAAAATACAAATAAATAATAATATACATTTTTTCACTTACAGTCGGATTGCTGCTGACGACGCTGAATGAAAAAGGAATAAATCTACTAAACATATGTTATTATATTTAACTAAATAAACGATACTATTTTTAATTATTAAATTTAAAGTTTTGGATATCTCTTCTACGGGATTTTCGGGAACGGAATCGCACAAAAGTAAAGCGATGATAAGGATTTGGTCCCATATCTCCTAGATCTCAGGGCGCACTGGAGGGGAGGGGGGAGAGGGGTTTGAATTCTCATTATCGCTTTACTTTTGGGTTTTAAGCACCGACCCAACGACGCATTATCGGGCGCTTTTCCGTCTACTACCTCTCACACACTGATACTAGATATGTTTTATTAATGTATTATAACTTGACGAAAAAAGATAAATATTGTATAAAGAGATAAAATGTTGGAGTAGTGTGGCTTTGTACGCGCACACACTCCTTTATATGTATATGTTTATTAATATCAGTGGGGTGTTTCAATAAACTTAACATTGACACTGGATTTACTCTGAACACTCTGGATGTCTCTATTTAATACAATAAACTATAAAAGACTCGACACGGTATTACACACCAACGCGGTCCGCTCTCGTCAACTGTCGGGGGCAGACTCGCCGCACTCGCCGTCGCTCGCGCTAGAGAGGAGAACGGTCCCATCGCTCGTAGCGCCAGTCCGTCGTTACGTACGATCGAAAAGCTGCTCTTACACAAAATTAATCTCCAAATTCAAAAATCCTTCCACCATGATAAAATATAGCTGGAATCATCACTCATCAATTTGCTGATATATTATACATATATAATATAGTTAATACTATAGTTATAACATATATTCTTAAAATAGTGCCTCTTTCATTTAGTAATAGCATTTAATGTAGTATATAATTATAAGATGATTAAAAAATATATACGTGTTATATTGCTTGAAATTTAAGAAATATTAATATATATTTAAACAAAGTTCGAACCATCGTTGCAACTATAATTATTTCAATAGTATAGTATCAAGAACCGCGACAGCGCTGCGCTGGCAAGTAAAAGTATACGAAGTATACGACACGATGACGGCGCGAGTCGCATCCTTAATATACTTTGATATTGGGGTTCTCTAACCTCAAAATAATTTTCTAAACGTATTTACATCATCATTGTTGCACCTATGCCCGTACTATTGCTATCGACTTGAAAGTTATTTACCTAATCTTTCTTGAGGAAAAAGATTCATTCTAAAAAACTAGTTCATTAGCAAAATATTGCGGGTCGAAATTTAGCTTGGAATATTTCTTTTCGTTCAGAGTTTCTATCCTCTTCCATGAAATTTTTCAGTGATTAATAGGTCACGTGGCTTCCGGTCATTGAAGGCGCGAAAATTTGGATAGTCGAGAGAATAAAACAATAAACCATAGATTATAAGAGAGAAATATTGATTGATCAAAGAGAGATTTATTTTGTACTGTTACTTAACTTTTGCGTTAATATTTAAACTGTTATCAGGAAGATTGGCTCGACATCTTCCTGTACTTACTTATTTAGTTTTTTTTTTAAGTTTAGATTCTAAGTTTTTTTTTTATATACCATCCCTATGTACAGACAACTAAGTTTGTCTCTATAGGATGTCTTTTTATAAGACATATGTATATGGTCTAAATAAATAAATAAAAATTTTTTGAGCAGTAACATGGGATGCGGTTATTTACGTTTGATTCGTGAGAGCATCCACAAACATTGCGAACTAAGTTTATCAATTAATTTTAAAAAAATGCATTTAGAATTGCATTTCGAAAAAAACAATAAATAAAAAATTTACAACTCGGTAAATATTGATGAAAATGAGTCTAATCTTGCTGCTCAGGGCTTTTTGAGGTCGCTAAACACGAATATCGCGACGGCAATGGTCGCGAGTAATAAGCCTCAATGCCTTATGAATGTGTGTGTGCATGAAATTAATGTCGTTTATTTACTGAGTAAACGACAGGAGACGGAGCAGTGGCTGCGACGGAAGAAAAGAACGACGTGCATCATCGACTCAGGAGTTAGAGACCCGAGGAGATGAGCAACGTTAGCGTGACCGCAGCAACGCATTACCTCGACAGGGCTTTCAAGTTGACGCGTGCACCGTAAGTCAGCTGATGGAGGTTACGTGCCTTTTGTGGGGTCTGATGACGTGAGAGTTCAATGCAGCAGGACTAGCGTGACATCAGCTCGCTACAAAAGAGTCAGGAATAATAATTACAGCGTCTCGCGTTCGTGATGACAGATGCTACCCTATTCCAGGGCCTGGACATCGAAGCATTGGGAGGTTGTCTGTGTGTGGCGAGAGTTTGAATTTCGCGGCTATCTTCTCTGACAGTGTGTTCGCGGATATCTGTACGCATGCGTGGAAGTGTGCTGCGACAGCGCACGAACCTACAGCGCTGCAAGCGAGCGAGCCGTCAGGCCGCTGACCAACAGGCACGCGTGGAGCTCGGAGGTTAAGGGGAGCAGAGCGGTGGAACGAGCCACGAGCGTTCAAGCCGACACTCGCCTGCCCTGGCTGCTTCAGTATTGGCGTACCTTCTTCGAGTTACCTGCTTCGCTCAAAGACGATCACCAGCGACTTTATTCTCTGGAGGATTCTGTAAGGTTGGTGAATTGCTTTTTCTCCAGTCGTATCCACCTCGCGGGTGAAGTACAATTCCACGTTTCGGTTTTGCGAACGATTTGGACTACCTCATGTATGCGCAGAATACGTTCGAATCGCAGTCTTTCTCTCGTATTTTGGATTAGTAGAAAGGGCTACTGCGCTTCATAAAAAGGATATCTTATTGTATAGATTAGTAACTAATTAGGATTGTAGAATCATATCAAGCGCCGGTACCGGAACGCATGTGACTTACGGGGACCAGACGATTTCGTAGAGTAATAAGCATGCCCGGTCACGGCAGGACTTGTAGTTATCGGATAAGTGAGCGCGTGTGAAAAGTATAAATTATTGGGTTGTTTCTTGAGTCTTGAGACGCGTGCGAGTTACGCGGGATATCTAGTACTTGTCACGGCTACCTTTGTCAATGGGTATTTCGTTTCATTTGTTACCGTGGATATCTTACTGTAGAAGTATAAGTTTGGTATAATAATGTAAGATTCATAAGTCGAAGCCCTGTGTTCTAAATTTTTCGAACCGCCCTCTCTTCTTTCCGTTCTCGGAGACTTTAACGTTCACGGCTTACGTTTGGCGGCAAATCTGGTTAAAAGAATTCCGGAGCGAGGAGAATCTACCTTGTAGTAACCAGAAAAAAACCTCAGTTACAATCCCTGCGATGTGCTGTGACGCGCTCGCTCCGTTTGCCGCTGCTGAAGCGTTACTTATATGAAAAAACTTATTGTCCGAAGAACTTCTACAAAAAAACGCCTGTTGAAAGCTTCGCTGGTTATTTTATATTCAATTTAAAAATAAACCGAGTATCTGAAGCCGTTATGCTCTGCGACGCGCTAGCACCACTGAGACCTTGTGATAACGAATGATCTGAAATAGCAGCTCGAACGATTTGACAAAGATTCAATGTCAAGTTCTCTCGGTTTTGTAGAGGGCGAGAAAATGCGCCGCTTATGACTGCTTATCGAGCTTCAAAAAGCAGTTTCACACAAGAACGTTGTGATAAATGCTTCGAGATAGCAGCTCCAAAAAATTTCTGAAAATAAAATAGAAAAGAGAAACTCCAGCGATACTTCAAGGTTTTATAAGAAAACGGGCTTGGGTTCCGAAAATCAAGGTGCATCGCTACATGGAACTATAACGAAATTGCAAAAAATATGTTACATCTGGTATAGAATATAAGAAAAGGTTTAAACTTAAGCGCGTTCCTGGATAGAGCGTTTTTCAAGCGGCAGCCGAGATGGAGCTTTCTTTAAGGTGGAACTCCACTGATTTTTAATTTTTCTTACCTTTTGCCCCATCCATTGTCAGACTTTAGGGGTTTGATTGTGGTGATAAAAGAAGGTTACATAGCAATTTTGGGCCATTTTTATACACATATACTCAAGTTATGATATAAAAACCAAAAATAATCATTAAAATTAAAAGTTTTTGAAAAAGTTGCCTGCGCACAGGGCTTCGACTAAATTAATCCAAAAAATTTGGACATACATTTTGACCCGTACTTAACAAAAGTTAATATTTTTTATTACGGGAACTCTCATAGTTCATCTGTAATAAATCAAGAATTTATTAAACAACTAAATCTATGAAAAAACCCTATAATTTACTAATATTTATAATAAAACAAATTTTTCTAAAACAGATACCTTAACTTAAAATATTAAGTTTTGTTCCAAATGTTCTAAAGAATACGCGTAAAAATTTTCAAAAGGATTAATAGAAATGCCTTGCGCAAGGAACTTTTTAAAGTCAAACGAACAAGTTACGAGAAAAACGCGTTTAAAGTTTTATTTTTGTATGCTATCTAATGTAAAATATTTTACTCAACTGCCCATAACATTGGTATAACTTTAAGTTTTTACATCGGGTTGGTTTCAAAATGTTCATAAAACTATAAGCAACTAAAATATATAATAAAAATTTTTTGGAGTTTTTGACCAAAAATCAGTGGAGTTCCCCCTTAAGGGGACAAGCCACTTTTAAACTCTGAAAAATAAAATTCTTATAAATAATTACAAAAATAAATTATTATTGTTATATAAATAGTTATTATTATTCTTCTCCATTATAACAACAACAAGTAAAAAACAATAGTGGGAAGCAACCCTTCGGAGCATTAAAATAAAACACTCATCATTCGTTTAAAACAATTGGCGACGTTTCGTCCTATGGAGGGGACCTCTTCAAGCCAAAATAAACAGTTAACTTAATCAAAAAAACATTGTCAATATGACAGGCGCACAGCCTGGAGTTATCACATGTCGAAGGTATGGTCAGTACTACATGTTATATAATTTTTATACTAATATTAGGTTATATTACCTGTATTTTTACCATGGTGAATCCATATTAGCACCTACTTACCCATAGTGACTCTCCGTGTACTGTTTTGAGTATTTTGGCAGGGAGCAATGATTCTCAACACATACAATTGTGCACGATAGCTGTACACTTCATTATTCCAACACATATTTTTTGTGCACATAAATAATCCAAGATAGTGTTCACAAATATTTTGTACGCAGAATTATTGTACACGTGTAAAGTGTGCACATCGTGCACAGCTTCTGCGTGTACAAACTATTAGTGTTCACTTTTACTCTATGTGATAGTTATTGTGCATAGTTATTAAATACCATGTGTTGAAACTTAATTTTCATGTGCGCAATATAATTGAATTGCGATGAAATTTCGTTTTTGTGTGCAGAATGTTCTTGTGCAAAACATTTGTACATTTTCATGTGCCAAGTATAATTAGTTTACTATGAGATTTTGTTTTTTTGTGCAGACTTTTTTCGTGCAAAACATTTGTACAATTTCGTTTCGCGAATTGATATTGTACACTTTTAGTGAGTCGTCACTTTTTTTTTGTATAAGTTTGTTTGATTTTATCTGCTTTCAAAGGGCAGAGGGTTACATCAATTTGTGAAATAAAAAGTTTTTTCTGCTATTCCTTTATGCTATTCTGCTGGCTGGAGCCAGATTTCCAAAGATAATTTGCGCTTCTTGGCAGTTCGGACAAAGGTACGTTGAATGAAAGTTTGAATTCCTCTCCATGTTAACAACATATATAAATTTTCCAGACAAAAGTGAGAGGACAACCCAGGAACGTACGTTGAATGACTTTTACTATCAGAGAAGTTAAGTTTTAAAATACAAACTCTCGGAGAAATTTATAATTACTAAAGGATCTCGCGAACGCACTTCTTAATTCGGTACGGAGCTATAGCAATTTTAAATAAGTGTAATCTACCTTAAACGAATCTCTTTCGCAGAGATCTAACAAATTTTATACTTGTTTGAAGTTTATAGCGTCATATCATTAAGAGCTATGACGTTTCATAGTGGCCAACGTTTTATCAAAAGTCAAATGAGTGATGTTTTTGGTTTTCTACATTATTGGACTTGTTTGTTTTCACAAGCCAATAGCAAAAAATGATTATATATTATTAGTTAAAGTACGCAGTATAAGCCAATATAAATATATAGGTATGTGTATGAGAGAGAGAGAGAGAGAGAGAGAGAGAGAGAGAGAGAGAGAGAGAGAGTGTGTGTGTGTGTGTGTGTGTGTGTGTGTGTGTGAACGTTTTAACATTTCAAACAACAATTATTTAGAAAATAGTTTAAACGCATCAAGTATTGACATCATTTTTTTATTATACTAGGAATGAAGGCGCGCTTCGCGCGCTCTTTATTCTATCCCTGTCTGATAACTCTGGGTTATGACTGTTTTGAGGTTATGAATTTAAAGCGCACGGTTCTGATCTTGTTGCCTAGGCAACCAACCAGCAACCAATTAGAATCACAAATTAAATGCTTCACAACAAAGGCCATCATTTTTTGAAGAGAGGAAAAAGTAAAACAAGTTATGTATGGGGCTGTTATGCAAGGTGGGTGCTTGCAAGTTTAGCTTGACTCGATGCAATAAATTTTTTTATTTTTTCAGTTACTTTTTTTATTATGGCTATTTTTTGATTTTTGAAAAACACTTTTTTGCGTTTTTTTTAATCATCTCATTGTTACAAACAATTCAGTTAAAATCCGTTTGGAAGATAATACAATTATCTACTTTTCCCTATTTGGTTCTCGAGATTGACCGCTCCGTTCGGCAAATAAAATGGAAAAGGTGACTTTTTTTTTAAAAATTCACATCTCTGAAACTAAATCTCATAACCTTACGATAAAAATCTCGTTGATGGGTCACATGTCAAACTACATTTTATTGAAATTTCAAGTGTTTTGGCTACTTATTTTTTCAGTAATAAATCGAAAACCGAAAAAGATGAGTTTTTTTGTGCCTTGATTACGGGCGTAAAAAGGCCTTATTGCACTTGAGATTTTGGGAAAAGGTAGATATTTTATGTGTTTTGCCTAAGTTCATTGCACAGCTTTGAACCCCCTTCTTAAGATTTTAAGGTTTGAATTTTTTTTTTTTTGAAAATTGTTTGATTCTACATATCTCTAAAACAATGTAGTAAATGCTCCAAAATTTTATTTGGTGATTTATCATAAGCAAAGCTTGAATGTTGAAGTTTTAAACGATTTCGTTGAGCAGTTCTCAAGTAAAGAGCTAAAATGTAAAAACCGATTTCTCTCAAGTCAGGATGATCTGCTCCTCCAAGAACTAGCAGAAAAATGCTGATAAGATAAAAATCCATCGTAATCCAATTTCTGCGCGATGTTGCTCCTGCGACAGCTTGAGTTAGACGACGCGAAATACTTTGATTCATATATTTTTTTAAATTACTAGCTAAATTTAACCTGTGCATCCAGAACGGACGGGTGGGTGCCTATCACCACTACACAGCGCGTCCTCAGGTTGCGGATAGAGGAACGGCCCCTGAGAAAGAGGTTAGCTGCGAATAAATCGAATAAGCAGCCGCGGGGAATGCGGGAGCGATGACAACTGCCCCGAAAGGGGATGTGTAGAATGATTCGCCACCTGGTCTTACACGGCAACGAAGCCAGCGTAGGCGCGCTGCCTTGCAGGGGGGCGTTAGGATACGAGCGTGATTCCGTAGTGTGTCCGACGATGAGCTGACTCCGTCCTCATCAAAGTCGGAAAGCTCTCATACTTAGTTCTAGAGAGGTATGGGAGTTATCACCTCTAGAACGGATGATTCACCTGCGATCGGAAACAGGATCCAAAACGCGTGGGTTTCACATACTATCATAGATCAAAAAAACCAAAACCAAACCAAAATCAATAGGGACTTGAAGGTAGGTACGTGGAATGTGCGCAGTTTATACAGAGCAGGCGCGTAACGGGAAATCTTAAAAGAGGCTGACGGGTACAAACTAGACTTAGTAGCTATACAAGAAACTCGGTGGCAAGATAGCGGTATGTTAGGAAACGAAAACTTCACCTTTATGTACGGGGGGATTCCTGATTGAACAAGAATTATACACGCGTTCTAAAAGTTTCAAATTCGTAAACGACAGACTCTCGTATATCGTCATCAAAGGAGCGTGTACAGAATTACGTGTTATTAACGTGCATTGTCCTACGGAGTACAAAGAGGAAGAAGTGAAGGATCATTATTACGAAGCCTTGGAGCAATTAATCGACCAATTCGCGTCTTACGACACCAAAATAGTAGTGGGGGATTTCAACGCCAAAATAGGGAAAGAGGAAATGTTTAGGCCCACTATAGGCAAGGAAAGTCTGCACGAAACCAGCAACGATAACGGTATTAGAGTCATAAATTTCGCGGCGGCAAAAGATCTTATAGTAAAGAGTACGTGCTTCAAGCACAAGGATATACACAAAGTAACGTGGACATCGCCGGACGGAGCCACGAAAAATCAAATCGATCACTTTCTTATCGATAAGAGGCGCCACACGAACGTGCTTGACGTAAGAACCTATAGGGGGGCGGATTGCGACTCGGATCATTTTCTAGTAGTGGCCAAATTAAGAGCCAAATTAGTAGCTGGGCAAAATAGTAAACGGGCGAGCAAAGTAGAAACGTTCGATATTGAAAAGCTACGGAACGGGATAGAACGAATTAAGTATCAAGTAGAAATAAGAAATCGGTTTCAGGTACTCGAAGAAACGGATGCACCGACGGAGGTAGATGACGACCCGAACAGTCTTTGGGGGGATATCGAAAAAACGATAATAGAGGCCGCGACTAAAGTGCTAGGTAGAAAGAAAAAGAGTGCGAACTCTGGTTTGAAAGGCGTAAAAAGGCAAAATTAGACAGCGTACACAATGGAGGCGATAGGGCCGTAGAAGAGTATCACGAAATAAGAAGGCAAGTGGGGGCGATTTACAGGAACAAAAAACGCGAGTATGAAAAGAATCAAATTAGAAAAATAGAAACTAATAGTAAGGAAAATAACCCGCGTGAGATGTACAAAGGAATTAACGCTATTAGGAAGGGTTTCCAGAGTAGATCACAATTAATGAAAGATGAGGGCGGGAATCTCGTCACAAGCGAAGGTGAACTGTTAAAGCTGTGGAAGGGCTATTTTGATAAGCTGCTAAACGTACATGAAAACTGCGAAGAAACGGAAGACGAAATTCACACTGTTGAACTCCATTTGGAAGAACCGACCTACAAAGAAGTAGAAACCGCTATCAAAAAACTAAAAAACAATAAGGCCGCGGGAAACGATTCTATACCAGCGGAACTACTTAAATATGGGGGCACTGCGCTGACATCGAAAATTTTTGAACTAGTACGCTCTATTTGGAAAAATGAAACAATGCCGGAAAACTGGAAAGAATCCATCATCATACCGATTTTTAAAAAGGGAGATAAGACAGACTGCAATAACTATCGGGGAATCTCACTTTTAGCTACCTGCTACAAAGTTCTGTCAAACGTAATACAGGCCAGACTCACACCCTTCGCGGAAGATATAATAGGAGATTATCAGTGTGGATTCCGGCGTAACAGGTCGACGAGCGATCAAATGTTTACTATAAGACAGCTGTTAGAGAAAAAATGGGAATATTGCGAAACAATACACCAGTTATTCATAGATTTTAAAAAAGCGTATGATTCTATCAAGCGAAGCAAAATGTATCAAATCCTTGTGCTCCTCGGCGTGCCAAAAAAACTTGTGAAATTAATACAAATATGTCTGAACGGAAGCACGGGAAAAGTACGAGTAGGCGGTAATGTATCTGAATCGTTCATGATACACGACGGTTTGAAACAAGGGGACGGGCTCTCCACGGTACTCTTTAACTTAACGCTAGAGTATGTTGTTAGACAAATGCAGACTAGCGGGCTGGGCGCAACACTCAACGGAAAAACGCAGATTCTAGGATATGCAGATGATTTGGACATAGTGGGAGATAATGGCGAAACGGTAGCGAGAAACGCGGAAATACTCATAATTGCGGCCGAGGAAACGGGGTTAGAGGTGAGCGAATCGAAAACGAAATATATGATTATGGATAAACTGGGCATTTGCGAAGGAGAGGGGGATCTTAGAGTCGGAAATTTTACTTTCGAAAAGGTTAGCGAATTCAGATATTTAGGCACAACTATAAATGATCGAAACGAAATCAAAGCCGAGATTAATAAGAGACTACATTCGGGTAATGCCTGCTTCTACGCCGTGAACAAACTACTAAAATCAAAACTGCTGTCTAAAAATGTAAAAATTAGGATATATAGGACTATAATAATGCCGGTAATCTTGTACGGATGCGAAACTTGGGCGCTCACTAAAGCAGAGGAAAACCGTTTTAGGGTGTTTGAAAATAAAGTTCTGCGAAAAATATACGGGCCAAAGAAAGATGAGGAAACCGGGGAGTGGAGGAAACTGCACAACGACGAGCTACATAACTTATACGCGTCACCGAATATAAACAGAATAATTAAATCGCGAAGACTAAGATGGGCAGGGCACGTTGCAAGAATGGGAAATGATCGCACGGCAGCGCGTATAATGAAAGGAAAGCCAAATACGTCGCGACCTCTAGGTAGACCTAGACGCAGGTGGGAGGACAATGTAAAAGCGGACTTAACTGAAATCGGGCAGGACGGCGCGAAATGGATAGGGTTAGCACAAAATAGGGATACGTGGAAGGCTTGCGTAGATGAGGCGATGAACTTTCGAGTTCGAATGCCACTTAAAAAAAAAAAAAAAAAATACATATGTTTAACGCTATGTATGAATACATAGGTATTTTGTTTTTAAAACTAGTTTTTAAAAGCTTTGGCAACTAGATGATACCAGCACGATCCTGGTGGATAAATGCATATAAGCTGAGCGAAAGTACTCGAATATGATATATAGATATAATGTATGTATATACCTAGACGACGTTACCTCAGTTTCTAAATATTGTCAGCTTATAATAGGAATGAACATGAGGTTTTAGTGATCGTTCACTTCCCAACACAAAATTGTATCACGCAATAACAGAATAAATAATTTTTTTAAATTATACTAGGGGGGTTCCCCCCTGCTCGCTTCGCTCGCCAACTCCACGTTCGTCGTAGTAAAAACTTTAATTTTAGTTAGCTCGTAATATACGTAAAAGAATATATGCGTGGACTACAATAGGCAGTGCACGCGCTGATAACAATACTTCAAAAAATAAAACAAAAATTTTCGAAGTGCGAATTCTGTAAAATCACTTCCTATCCTCTCTTTCCTCGCTTATTCACGTCTGAATTATATATCATAGCTCGAAGCTACTGCTAAAAATTAACCGCGCGTGCGCATGTGTTTTGGATTTTCCTTCTTGAAGAAGATAACCGCTTTTTAACATTGAACGCTTTTCAACGCGTTTTAGATTTTATATTGCAGCCGCCACCGCCGATTACACATTGATAATTTTGCTTGATACGCTCGATACGCAACGCCAGCCCGAGCAGTTTTTTTCGCTTTACTCGTGCGCATAATCATTTACAAATTGACGGTATTAAGGTCGTTCGAAAACGCACCCATTGCTGTGTATGCATCAGCTTTTTATAATGAATCATAGGCGCCAGCTATTTGCTGTAGCCGAGCTAACGCGCTAAACGTATACGAGAGTGTATATCGCATTTGTTGAACTTACCGGTACAAGAAAAGAAAAATTATTATTCTATATTGATTACGAGCTACTGCTGAATTTAGTGTAATCTAAACGCTTGTATAATGTCGAGATTTTTAGTTGATATAGGATTGTTTCGGAGCATGTGTTTTGGATTATCCTTTACAAGGAGTTAACATGATAGGGCACGTGTAAACAATACATTTCTTTCTTTCTGTGTATGTGGAGATAACATTTTACCTACAAGAGCTCAAATACGTCATAATTGTTCAGTATTGATTTGTCGCAATAAATCGGTCGTTGCAAAAGTTACGCCGTTTCGAATTGTACAACAACGTGCGTGCACGCACCTATTGTCCTATAGTTCGCCAGTCTACCGATAGGTAATGTAAGAGGCAGAACTGTTACCCACGAAAAAATAAACCTTAAAACTACTTAAAAAACATCTTAAGGGAATATTTCGAGATCAAACCAATGCGTCTCTTAATAAATTTAAATACATTATAGATCTTTCAGTGTAGACGAATCTTAGCAACTTTTTAAACGACAAAGGTACAGCGGGTTGAAATATCGTGTGATGTCACTGAATCGGACGATATAGATATACTATACATAGTCCGAATCAGTGACGTCATACTTGTCCGAGAGCCCTTGACAGAAATGTTTGTCTCATTTTATTACAAAAGTGAACCTTTTTTCCGAAGATGAAATATCTCCCTGCAAGCGGTTCTAAATAGGTCTGGCAGTCGGAAAACGTTGTCGGAAAAACAAAGTCGTTTGTCTGAAATCATTCTGTCTGAAACTTTTTTTATAAATAATATGTGATATAAAATGTTTAAAAAAATTGGTCTGGCAAACGTTGAATAGTGATTAATTTGGTCTGGCAACCGTTTGAAAAATCTAAGATGTATGCGCGCTACGTGAAACGTGTATGAAGACGCCCTGCAATTTCTTAACTTTAATTGAAGTTAAATACTAATTATAATTGCAATAAGTAAAGGTTAACAATGTTTTATGCATAATTTATGATATATATTTTTATAAATAATGAATAATATTACCTAATAGTTTAATAAAAATGACGCGTTCTGGAAAGTTCGTACCGTACAAATTTTATCTTCTTTTTCTTTTCTTACTGAGTGCACATGGCTTTTCCCCATTTCTTTTATTTCCTTCTACCGAAAGTCTAACGGTTCATTTTCAATATTATGTTTCCTTCTTGAAACCTCAGGAGGGGGTTGGCCGAGAGCGTCGAGACAAGTGCTCATTACGCATATTCGAGACCGTTTACCTATCTCTGCCCCTTTCTTCGAAATTGAAATTGAGGGTTGTATAATTTTAAGCTCTTTGGAGACTCATTTATTACTTTTACAATAGACAAGACGTGCTTCAAACATCGCTCTCAATAATTACGAAAATTTTAGAAGAGAAGTGCACGTTTATCGAGCAGCAGCGGTGCAATAAAATGACGGTCAGTCCGCCTTGTTATTGTTGTACCACCTATGCTGCATACCTGGATAACGGCGACTCTCTCCCACCTCTATAGCTCTCCTATGTACTGCTATGTACTGTCCTCAGCTGTTGAAAAATTCAGTCTCCCTCCGACACCTTTACGGAACGGTTGGAAAACGGAAAGCTGAGCGTACAACTTATACTTGTACACAGTTTGTCTATAGTTTTCTATGTTTAAATTAATTTATATTATATTTCAAGGTTAACTTTATAAATATGGCTCCGAAAGCAGTATGTATCTTTTGCAAGAAAAAAAAACGGTACGGTTCATATTTTATGTGAAAAAAAGTTAAACACGTGCACGGAACTATTAAGTATTCGAAAACGCTATTCATTAAAATGGCACGATTTGAAATTGCCAGAAAGTGCTAAAAATTCGAAAGGCTATCATTTGAATTACTACAAAAATTTTTCGGCAATCATGAGCAAGTATTAGGAAGCCGCGTCGAAGGAACCAACAGCATCTACGTCAACATGGAGAGAAAAAACGCATACACCCGAGGTACTGACAAGTGAAACCAGGACGATGAGGTCTGCATCAAGGTCGTCGGCAACAGTGTCCGAAGAATCGACGTCTTTTTCTAAAACATCGACACCTGCATCCGAGATATCAGCACATGAGTACAGGGCATCGAGATCTGCATCAAGGGCAACGACGACTGCATCCGAGGAATTAACGACTTCATCTATAACATCAACGCCTGCTTTAAGTGCGCCGGCAGATTTACTTCCTAAGTAAGTGTTATTTACTATGTAATATTTCATATTTGTATACAACCAAATGCGCTATCCGTATACAAACTAGATAATCTTGCATGTGTTACAAAAATAAATAAAAATAAGTTTGCTAATGTGTCTGATGTACATGACTCGACGGCTGAGTGGAGTAACAAAGTATCTCGGCGGCGGCTTCAAGTGCGTCGTATTTCGGCTGCCGCTTGAGTATACTCTATCTCGGCTGTCGTTTGAATAACTTTCTATCTCGAAGTGATTTTCTATTTAAGACTACTCTTCTTTTGTATCACAGGGATAGGGTGTTTTTCAAACCGTCGCTGAGATGAGGCGTTCTTCAACTCATGTTGATATAGATTTTTTTCCACTTAGCCGTCAATATATTCTACTGTCTTAGTGTATGTTATGCGCAAGAACCAATAGACAATATTTTTTATGCAATAATTTGTTTCAGTGAGAATGTCCCAGAATTGGAAGCTGCTTGCTCAATAGGACAAGAAGTATATGAAAATTCAGACGAACAACATAGTGAAATAATATCTGAAGAAGAAGAAGGTATAGACAATAGTTCACGTGCAGCAACAAGTAAGTGTCTACTTTGCCGTAAATTTAGAAGATAAATTAAAGGTCGGATGCATGATATAATAATGTCGAGCAATTCGAAAACTATTGATCTTTTAAAATCCAACGCTACTATATTAAATGATAATGATTTGCTACGACGTTTCGAAGACTCTGTGGTTAATAATGGGAACATTAAATACTGCTGTCCCTAACAAATATCGTTAGAAAAAAAATCTGCTTCTTTCTTTCATTTTTAAAAACTATGTACATACATCGTTTACTCAAAGAACAAAAAAACTCGACAGACGATTTAAAGGATACAAGTTTCAGTGCGCGTCATTTAGAAGAAAGAATTCTCAAAACAGTTAAAAGAAAAATTTGTGTTGTCACAATTAAGAAAAAAAAAGTGATGAAACCGTACCTTGGCGTTTTTTTACACAGTGATTTTATTGAAATGGAGAAGCAAGATATTGTACAGAGAGCAGCAATAATTTTGAGAGACGAAATTAATAATATGCACGTAAATAAATTGCCAAAGCTATTAACGGTCAACAATTTGATTAATGGCGAGTGTTTGGTACCACAAGTTATCAATGATTTTTTCGTGACATGTTAAAGTGGTACAAACTACAGGCGCAAAAGAAGTGTTTACTGTCGCAGGATATCACAGTCTTTCTCAGAAGATTTGATTTTTGCAGTCACTAATGGGAGAGTAAAGACATCTAAGCACATCACTCTAGGCATGGTTTTAAAAGCATTGACTAATAGTCGAAAAATAATTGACATAGTCAACAGATTTGGGCACTGTTGCAGCTACAGTGTTTTGGAAGGGTTCGAAACCGAAGCCACTTTTTCGTGTAGTAACCAATCTGACGTTTGCCCAGAAGCTATTATACGGATACCTAATTTGTGCACAGGATTAGCATATAATAATTTTGACAGATTTGTTGATACTACAACAGGGAAAAATACATTGCATGATACAGTTGGCATTATCTATCAAAATGTCAATATTACTACTGTTGTCCAAGGCAATGAGCTTGCAAGAAGAGACATCTCGTTGCAAGGTGATGAAATTATTATTCAAGACAGTTCAACACACAGTCGTACAGTTATTACAGATGAGCATTCAATAACATATGTGCCGGAATGTGATGAAAGCACGTCTCAAGAAGCTGATAGCAACATTGATCTTGCCAGTGAAAATCTTACAAGTGACAACACTGGTATCGATGAATCAGCATCTAATACAAATCCTAGAAAAAGGAGGTTGAGGCGTACGTTCGAAGCAATAGCACCAGAAATAGGAGATTACACGAAAAAACCAAAAATTATACAAAAGTTGCTACCTTCGGATCATTCTCAGTACTCTTTAGTTCCTACTAATTTGAAATCATTCAAGGGCATCAACTTTGCATGGATGTTATCGCTATTTTCTAAAGTACCAAACACGCCTATGTGGGTCGGATTTAACAGCTCAATTTACGATGATATTTCGAGTAAACAAAAAATCGATGATTTGACAACGATAAATAAATCGCCCACGGGAAAAGATGTTGTGAGACATACGATGCTTCAAGCCATAAAAGCTGCTGATAAAGTTAATCAAATGTATATGCAGGTAACATATGATCTCGCAATCGCCAAATTTGCAATGCAAATTCAAAGCACAGAAGAGGAACTCTTTAGCCGTTTATTTATTCATTTAGGGCAATTTCATGTGATGATGGCTTATTTTAAAGCAATGGGAAAATTTATCGATAATTGTGGCATCACTAATATTATGGCAGATAGCGATATGCTTGCCAGCGGCTCTATCAATGGATTTATTCATGGAAAACACTTTAACAGATGTAAACGCCTGCATCCGATGATTTCCGTGGCTTTTGAAATTCTACTATTTGAAGCATATGTAGACAAAAATAATATTGAAATAACGACAAATGATACCGAATATTTAACCGAATTTCAGAAACAAAAATCAACAAATCCTGATATTACGAATACAAGAATCATAGAATTATTTAATAAATTTAATTCATTCGTACAGGAAGTTCGTGAAGGTAAGCATGGGAAAACACCGCAGTTTTATGCCATATACATACGTCTCATCCAATATTATTTAATGTTGAATGCAAGCATAAGAATGGTTGACTTTGAAATGTTGAAATATGTATTGCATAAAATAGCTAGGATTTTTTTTATATTTGATCAGCAGAATTACGCTCGCTATTTAACAAAATATATTGACAATCTGTTTAAAATTGATGACACACATCCTGGCTTACGTGGAGAGTTAGAAAAGGGCTCTTTTGGTATAAGAAGGACTTTTAATCCATATTCCAGACAGCCAGTTGATATCACTTTAGAGCAAACTATAAATGCAGATGCTGCAAATAAATTGACTGGTATTATTCATACAAGTAATTCCATCTCTGCACGACAACGTTGGTGTAAAAGCCATACTATAAGAACAAGTATTATTAGTTATATTATGGAACGATTGAGCTTACGAAAATTTCAGGATGTAACGTCAGATCTACAAAAACACAAAATAAAAAAAAGTGCAGAACAGCTACAAAATTTTATAGATAATGTTCATCAAAATATCAATCCATTTGCAGCAGATGTTGATAAAGATTATCTATTTAATATTTCCACTGGGAAGCAGCCAGCGAAGAAATAGCTATATATTTACTAAATATTGAGGAAAATGGAGAGAAAAAGCGCCGACAATTTATAGATGCTTGCTGTGAAGATGAAACGAGATTCGAAAACCCTATAAAAGCCAGCAAGATGACAACTTTTGTCAACATGATTAAGAAGAAAAAAAATTCTGCTAACGGAAATGTTGCTAACGGAAAAGTAGTGGAAGTTCGCATGCAGAGAGATTTATTTGGACAGCTGCTAAGTATTTCTCTAAAAAAAACTTTGCATATTGATAAAGTTTTGCAATACCCATTAACTCCTGTTCCACTCTCTTTATCTCACATAGATGGAACCATGTGTAAGACCGACAAATCGGCTTTGCTTAGATTGCTCGAGAGAGAATTACAGTTAGTTGAGAGAGAAATTGAGAGAGAACCACCAGAAAGAAGAGACGTGATGATTTTCGATGGATTTTTTTTATTACATTTGATGAGAGAAGTGCCAAGTACATTTGGAATGATAGCACTGAAAATTTTGAAAATGTTTTTGTCTAATAATGCACGCACAGTAATAATTACGTTTGACAGATATTTTTCACCATCTATAAAAGATAACGAGCATAACTTAAGTGGAACAAACCAGAAACAGTATCACATTCGCGGAGCAGATCAGGTACGCAACACGGATTTCTCAGCAGAACTCAAGAACATTAATTTCAAAAAAGAGTTAGTTCGTTTTTTGCTTGATGAATGGTGCAAGGATAAAATGGCGGCATTTATTGAATCAAAAATTTTACTTGTAAACTACGATTCATGCTATAAATATGAAGTTGTAGATGGCACTGTGGTTTAAACTATTGACAACAATTTATCCTGTCCAGAACACGAGGAAGCAGACACAAAGATGATTTTTCATGCTTGTAAACTTGAAGAAGTTGAAAATGTTGTAGTGCGATGCTCTGACACTGATGTTTTAATTATTTTATTAGGAAACATGCAGTACGTACAGCAGGAAATCAAAATTTGTATGTATGTCGGAGTAAGAAACAATCAACGATTTATGAATATTATGAACTTCATAAGACATTGGGAGAAAATGCCCTCACTGGATGTGACTATAATCCCGCGTTTCATCGAAAGGGAAAAACCCGTCCTTTTGGTATACTTCGACGTTCTGAAAAGTATATTAAAGCTTGCACCGATATAAGCAACTATCCAAACTGTGAAGAATCGACGATGCTAATTTTAGAGGAATTTGTATGCCGAATGTATGGATCAAAACAGATAAAATTAATTGACAAAATGCGATTAGCTTTATTTTCAAAAACATACAAGTTTATGAATGACGACGAATTATTTCATGTCAACGCTAAAAACTTTGATGCGTCTGTGTTACCACCATGCCAATCGGAGCTCCGTCAACATTTTCTTAGAACAGCCTACATCGCAAACGTTTGGAAAAATGCACATTTGCAATGTCTCACCACAATGTCTCCGACTGAGTATGGTTGGGAAGAATGCGATGGAATGTATAAGTTTAAATGGTTTGAAGGCGAGCAGTTATCAGAGAAGGTAGAACATATTGTATTACAAGAAGACAAGGACACCACTGCAAAAGGTATTGCATCAATATTTTAAATATACAACATGATAAAATTTTCATTGCAAAGAGTTAATATATATATATTTTTTTAATAAATCCTGCTGCAGAAAATCTTGAAGACTTGCGTGAAATACAAAGAGATTTTGGTCATGATATGTCTGAAGAATCGGATGATGATTATGAGGATAACGATAATATTCATGATATTGAAGATTTAAGTCAATGTTCTACAGCGCTTTATGAAAATTCATCTGATGATGAATAAATCTTTAAAAATTATATATTTTTATATTGTACACATGACTAATAGTTTGATAAATCAAATACATCGTACATGTATTTGATGTAAATATACATACATACACGTAACTGGAATACTAATTTATTGATCAATTGTCGATTTAAAATTGAACATTAAATACAAAAATGTGTTCTATTCTACGACCGTTTGCTGCGCATCAACGTCTTTTCGATTGCTATCAAAAAGTTATCTTATCTTGCTATATTTTTTTTCTATGTCTGTTACAATATTAAGTTTTGTTATAAATAATTAAATTTAATAAAAAGAAATTCAATAAATCTAATTCACTTGTTGCGAAGATTGATAAATGCACGTTGATCTATAGCTATATCGCGCGCGGTGTAGCGCATTGCTCATACATTCGTACTCTTTTAAACGGGTGCCAGACCAATTTATCACCAACCTAAGTTTGCCAGATCAGATTTTGTTAATTCTATATATCACATATTGTTTATAAAAAAAGTTCCAGACAGAATGATTTCAGCCAAACTACTTTGTTTTTCCGACAACGTTTTCCGACTGCCAAACCTATTTAGAACCACTCACAATCTGCCAGACCAACTTTTTTATGCAATTTAGTATGTTGACAATGCATATGAAAAATTTCAGCAGTAATAATTTCAGTCAGAGACACTCTTATTTCTAACATGTTTCCGAATTTCTAGCGGAGCTATGTTCCATTTGTATTCTGCCAGCCTTGAATTTTTGTTATTCTTTCATTCAAAACAGTCGAATAACAGAAGGATTTTTGTAATGAAATTGACCAAAATTTTATGTCGCGGGCTCTCGGACTATACATTTCAACTCTACATCTTTGTTAATAATCGTTTAAATGAAAAAAGAAAAAATACGTGTCGATTATTTTTCGATATTCTACCTTACGGACCTAATGATTTTTTCATGCAAGTTCCCCATTGGGGATATCCAGAGCTGACAAACATGCGCTGGACGCGAGTATCCGCGTATTGATATAGAGCGCATGCGCGTCGGCCCCAGTTAATTGACAGAGTCAGGAGCAAAGTGACACAAGCCGAGTCGTAGTAAAGTTTCTCTTTATGTAAAGACTAAAAATCAGTACAAAAGCAGCGAGGAGTAAGAGAGACGGAGCAGAGCGAATAATGCCGAGAGAGAGAGAGAGAGAGAGTATTGCGATAGGGCAGGTACTTACAGAAGTGCTTCGTGGAATTCGATAAATGCCTCGTAGCTTTGACCGGAGCGGCGCAGGACGGATGACCAGGGCCCGACGCTGGACAGCAGAACGGACGCCTCAAAGCCTCGTGTGTGGCCGGGTGCAGCAAGAAGTCGAGCGGCAAACCAATGGACACGCGGTTCTGAACAGCAGCAGGATGATTCCAGCGACACACGAAGTTTCTGGTCAAGGACGCAGCAGCAGTCCTCCGGAAGATGAACGCACGCGCGCACGGATATCTCTAGCTTAAAAGTAAGCGCAACCGCGGAAATAAAGAGGCAGTATCGGCACGACTGTAAACACCTAAGTGTCGCGGCGCGAGACGCGACCGCGTGATCAGTGCAATCTTTCTCCCTCTCTCTCTCTCTCACTCTCTCTCAGACGGCGCCACACGCACATACACACTACGCGCGGCTCTCTCTCTCTCTCTCTGTTATGGCTGTCTGCTCTTCTCACTTACCTACTGCTGAAAGGAATGTTATACACAAGAATATTTACAGATAGAATGTTTATTATAGTATAATCATATAGTATAGGGGAGAGAGGGACGTAACGAGTGCACACAAGGCAACTCGTTATAAGCTGAATGGCAATATTGGAGGGTAATTAAGGAGCAAGAATTAAGGGGCAGTAATTCAGGGGCAGTAATGGAGGGGCACTAATTAAGGAGCACAATTTTTGAATCGGCAGAGGCGAAACTTTTTTGATAATATAGAGAGACTACAGAATCTATAGAAAAAAACCGCTGCCAAGTCATTGGCACTTAGCTTCCTCCTATTCTGCTAGTGGAAGATAATTACATGGGACAATCAATTCATTCTTTGATTTAAATATTCGCTACTATTCGATACTAAAAGGATAGGTTTACTCGATTTCAGAATCAGAAAACATGTATGCACGTCCAATCTTATTACGATCGAACACGTAGTTCCAGAATTATAACAGCATACGTATGCACACATGCACGCACGCACGCACGCACGCACACACACACAGACAAAACCATCTGCACGGACATTTTATAAAACCATGAAAACTCTCAAAATATACTAAGCTTTAATTACCAAATTATATGGTTTAACAAAAATAATAATGTTCAGTCACACAAAGTATACAGAGTGAGAGTTGAAGAATTTGAATCTTAATATCTTTTAAACTAAAGGGTTTCATAAGCTACAAAAAGAACCTAGCCGAAGTGATCAAAAGATCAATCTTTTCCTAGAATTTCAACTCAATTTAAACCTTTTTACTCCCGTAATCGTACGACATAAAAAAAACATTTTTTTTAGTTTTTGATTTTTATCTCAAAAACTAGTCGCCAAAATTGCTTAAAATTTTTACAACTAGTAGATATCGTTGTTTTTTATTGTCATGAATTTTTTCAAAACATTTAACTATTTATTTTTTGAGTTATATATGTTTATCGAAAAATTACCTTTTATATCATAAAAAATGAACAGATCAGTCAATCTAGAAAATTTTGCGGGAAAAAGTAGAACAATTTATGTTCTTTTAGATACACTATTATTGAATATATTGTATAAATCATATCATTATAAAAAAGCAAAAATATTTTTTCAAAAATAGAAAAATGGCTATAATATGGCCATAAAATGGTCAGAATCATAAAACAAAAAATGACCTAAATTCAGAATTAGAAAAAATATATGCATGTCAAATTTTATTACGATCCGTCGCATGGTTCCAAAATTATGGCGGTATACGTACATACACACACACACACACACACACACAGCCATCCGCACGGACATTTTCTAAAAACGTATGATTCGTACTCCAAACACCTCCAAATGCGTTTCCACGAAGTATTAGCAAAACTGAAAATTTTACTATTACAAAGCTTCCTCTTGAGGAGGAAGCAAAATTCTAAAATCTACATTTGAGACAATATGCATTGAGAGGGAAAATTGAGGGGGAAAATTGAGGGGGAAAAAATTTGAACCGGCGGCGGCGAAACTTTTTTGATATTATAGAGAGATGATATACTGTATCTTGAAACAAAGCCATTAATTTACCTTATATCAATTTTCCTAACGCATTGTTACGTAGCTTGAGCTACGGACTACAATTATATATTATTTTCCTGAGAGCTTAGTGTCTTTCGCTATACAGCGAACGAGAAGCAACCTGGTCAGGATCGCTTACTCGAAGCCAAGCTACATTTTCCTCCTTGTGTGTATATGGATATTTATATTGATATCTTTAATGATTAAACTCTCACCTTTGTTTCTTGACGACAGAATCCTTCTCCAATTTGGTTCAATTATTTAATTATTCCTCAAGGAAATATTGATCAATGAAAATGCCAATAAGTCGTGTCAAAATATTAGCGTATTTGGTCCTTTTATTAAAAGTTGTGACGTGGCCAAACTCACGGTGATAGAAAATCTTCCGCGATGCCCGAAAGATGCTCCTAATTTACACTGTCGCAGCAGTGTCGTACACTACACTAGTGTTGTTTTCTCTTCTTCCTTCTTGCTCCTTGGCGCTGTCTTCCTCTGCTCCGGAGATGATCCTCATCCGTGTGCACCGTTCACACTCGCGTTCACCTCGGACAAAAACCCCGAATGATTAGGAGAGCCCTGATAGACTAAACAATGTCGTCAGTGGTTCTCTCCTTTCGGGCACATGCGACGTACAAAAGGCACCGTCGCAATTCCCCTCCCCTAGACTTAATTAGTCCTTGACTCATTTGGTCTACAAGCACGGAACCACTGTCGACGATTATATAAGAAAAAAGAAAGACAAATCACTGGCGGCCTGGTCAGGCCTTGTTTCCTGTTGTGGTTCTCTCCTTCCTATCCTCTCGTCCTGGACGTCGTGATTCTGCGGCGTTCTCTCCTCTGCTCCGAATGGTTACCGCTCTAACGCGGTTGGTCCCGGTACGTGCGGCGTAAAACCGCTTCCTGGATCTCCGCAGGCATGCCAACCAGGTTCTCCAGGATCGTCCGGGTGTCGTCGACTGGATCTCGTCGAATCGGCGGTGCGGGTTGTCCCAGTGAAGGTGGCGTCGGCTGCCCTTGGAGAGTCGGTGCCAAGTTTACCCTCGAGAGTTGCTGCGTCTCCCAATAGGCGTAGGTTCGTGCCTGCTGTGCCTGTTGTTCGGCGTCCTCTCGGCGACGAGCGTCCACCTGGGCGAGCAGCTGTTCTCTCAGCTGCAGCTCATATCTCCTGAGCTGGTCAGCTTCCGCTGCCCTCTGCCACTCGGCTTGGTGTAGCCTCTCTGCATCGGCCCTCTGTTGCGACTCGAGCTCTCGTCTCCTCTGCTCCTCAGTGACTCGACGACGGTCTGCGGCTTGCCGAAGCTCTTCCTGACGTCTCGCTTCTTCTCTTGCTTGCTGCATCTGCCGGAGCCTCGCTTCCTCGTGGAAGAGAAACTCTCTCCGAGTCCGTTCAGCTTCTCTCCGTCTCTCCTCTAGTTCTCTTTCCTCCTGCGCTCTTCTCTCTTGTGCTCTTCTCTCTTGTGCTCTTCTCTCTTGTTCTCGAGGGTCTTGCTCTCGCCTCTGCTCTTGATAATCGCGGACGTTGCTTCGCGAACGGCCTCGATTATCTTCCGGGTACCTCTGCCTTGAATTGTCGGCTCGGCTGCTGTCTCTCGAGCGTCGCTCCCTCAACTCCGCCTGGTGTGCTTCGTACAGCTGGCTGCAGCGAGGGCACGTCCTTTCCTCCACTTGGCTTCTCCCGCAGTTGCGACAGTAGTTTCGCGTCACTGGTCGGGGGCACTGCTTCACCCGGTGTCCTTCTTGCCGGCAGTTGAAGCAGGCAAATGGAGGTGGATCTACCAGAGGGTTGATCGGAACGGGCTGGAGATCACCGGCCAGTGTGCCCCGTCTCTTCAGGGGGAACTGCGATCTATTCACAGTTCGACCCTCCTTGTCTCTCCTCCCTGATCCCGCTTTCAGCAGCCATGCACCTCTGAAAATCCCGCAACTTCCTCCTCCTCCTCCTGTTCCGTAGCACGCGATAACGCATCGGGGAAATGGTTCAACACGCCCTTACGATGTATAATTTCAAAGTCCCACTGTTGCATCTCTAACGCCCAGCGTGCGAGTCTACCTGTCGGATCTTTCAAATTACGTAGCCACTTAAGCGCGCTGTGATCCGTAATCACGCGAAACGGATATCCCTCTAAATAAGGTCGCAGCTTTTTAATTGACCACAAAACCACGAGTGACTCCTTCTCGGTTACTGTGTAATTCTTTTCTGCTGCTGATAACACGCGGATAATGTACACGATCGGGTGCTCTCCATCCTCTTTCTCCTGCGTCAATACGCCCGCGATTGTGTGATTACTCGCGTCGCATTGTAATGTAAACGGCTTTCAAAAATCCGGTCTCGCAAGTACCGGCGTTTCCGTCAGCGCCTTTTTATACGCTTCGAACGACGCCTGCTGTTCTTCTCCCCAGGTCCACTTTTGGCCCTTGCGAAGGAGTTTTGCTAATGGTACTTTTAATTCCGAGTCCTTTTCAATAAACCGCGCATACCAGCCGACCATTCCCAGAAATCTACGCAACGCCTTCACGTTCTTCGGAGCCGGAAAATTGACTACCGGTGCAATTTTATCCGGATCCGGCCGAAGTCCCTCTCGATCCAATAAAAATCCTAAATATTGCACGCTCGCACAGCAAAAATCGCACTTCTTTTTGTTCACGAATAAACCAGCCCCGTTTAATGTCCGCAACACCTTCTCGGTCCAATATAAGTGCTCCTCTAGCGTCTCCGTCGCGATTATTAGATCGTCAAAATAATTAAACACGTGCGGTTCAAACTCTGTTCCGAATAACACGTCTAACAAACGTTGCAGTGTCGCAGGTGCGTTGCAAAGGCCAAATGGCATTCTGTTAAATTGCCATAAGCCCGAACCCGGAACTGAAAAGGCCGTATATTTCCGACTTTCCTTCGCGAGCGGAATTTGAAAATACGCTTGCTCGAGATCGATTTTCGAGAGATAATGCGCATTTCGAAGCCGATCGAGAATGAAATCCATATTTTTCATGGGATACGCGTCTTTTCTCGTTATTTTATTAAGATCACGGTAGTCCATGCAGAACCTATACGTTCCATCTCCTTTTGCAATCAGAACGGGTGCACTCGTATAATCGCTCGCACAACGCTCTATGATCCCTTCATTAAACATTCGCTCCACCCCCTCCGTAGCTATTTGCATCATCATCGGTGAACGTCGACGAAACTTATGCCTAATCGGGCGAAAATCCGTCACTACGATGTGGTGCTCCGCTAGAGTTGTCACGCCGCTACCGCTCGGCTGTTCGGCTAACACTCTATCTACAAGTTCATCAACTTTCTCGCGCTCACTCGGCTCCAGTTCGCATATACCCGCGCACTCTGCGAAGATTAACGCTTTCCCTCTCTTCGCATTCTCGTTACGCAAATACGTGTGCCACGGGCCCTCAAAAACTCGCCACAGCTTCCTACCTAGCCGCGTATGTTTCGGTTCTACCGCCGTCTCGTGTTCCGGAGAAGCTACTCGCTCACTCGTCTCACCTCTTATTCCAAGCACGAATTTCCCGTTTCCCACTCTCACCTCTGATGCCGATCCCTTCACCGATAGCTTCGCAGCGTAATTAGACGGTTTCTCAAAAATAATCATCCCATCGTCACTGCTATCGGTAATCGATTCAGAATTTCTCCGGGGGACAGGAACTATTTCTTCAATCCCCCGGTCTGTCCGTTTCCCAACCGCGCGCGTAATTCAGCACACGACGGACAAGTTATGAACGTTACATCCGCGCAGCCACAGTTTTGGCAGTGCACACGATGTTCCTCAGCACACTCCGCATCCTTTTTGCTCTGCGCTCGATTTGGACAATTGCGGCTCACGTGGCCTTTTTGGCGACACGTGAAGCACGTCACCTCGGGACATTCAGACGAGCGATGTCCCACGCCTTGACACGTATAGCACGCGCCTACAAATTCGCGCGGTTTATCTCCCGCCAACGCCCCCGCGCCTAAGGAGAATTTCGCATTCTGAGATGGCTGTGCGTTCGCCTGCGCTTGAGGCCCTCTTCTATTCCCGCTATCGCCTTGCGGTTGATTATTCGCACGCCACTGTCCCTGTTTCTGCGCACCCCCGCGATCTGCGGCAGCTGCAGCGGCAGCCTGCGTATCTCCAGCCGACGCTTGCGTTTCCCGGTCTCGACCTTTGCCTCTACTCTATTACTCGCCTCGTTGTTTTTCTTCTGCTGTCCCTTTCCCTTCTTTCCTCCCGCATTATTATTCGACAGATTGCCGTCCACGACCGCGACTTCTTCGTCCTTTGTCGCCGCCACCTTCTGCTTCCGCGTCGACCCTGTATATGCGGCCCCCGGCACATGCATTTTATCAGCATGCGGCGGAGGAGCATAGCGCGAATCCATCTTCTTTTTGCGCTCATATAGCCGACCGTACTTGACAATATCATCGAGGCTTTCGATCGCCTTATCGCCTATCGCGTCCCTGTAACTCGGGTGCAGTTTTCTGTACGCGATCCCTACCTGCTCACGATGTGACGGCGGATATCTAAAGCGGGAAACAATGTAGCGCAAACTAGCGATGTAATTCGCGATCTTCTCATTTTCGCC
This sequence comes from Pteromalus puparum, assembly GCA_012977825.3. Lineage (NCBI taxonomy): Eukaryota > Metazoa > Arthropoda > Insecta > Hymenoptera > Pteromalidae > Pteromalus > Pteromalus puparum. Next base: position 37,007 of record VCDM03000160.1, read on the forward strand.
TTGTGTCCGCTTATATAAATCCTCCATCAACTCCTCGCGGTCGTAATCCTGCATAAACTGATGACGGAACGCCCGACAAAACGCTGACCACGAATAAAATTCCTTTCGATTGGTTCTATACCATATACGCGCGCGTTTCCTGAAGCAACACGCGTTTGTTCTAAAAATTCCTCGGGATCCTCGTTTTTATCCTCCCCCGAAAATTTAATATCCCAACTTTTTAATGTTTTGACCGCTTGGATTCGCTCGTTTGTCTGTTTACGGCGATCTCTTGAAGAATCACGAGTAGTATACCCCGGACTATGGCGCGCCAAAACAAACCCCCACCACCTGCCCATGGTGAGGTGTCTGTCTGACGCGCCATAGTCCGGGGAGTGGGGGAATTGATTTCGATGGGGGGGGATAGTGGGGGANGGGATAGTGGGGGAATTGATTTTTGATGGAAGGTGTAGTGTGGGAGAGGGGAGTGGTGGGGAGAGGGGGGGGGGTAAAATTACGTGATACCATAGAATGGTGGTGGGGGTAGAGAGAGAGAGAGCCCCGTGACTCATCCCTTAATAATACTGAATTTTACCCGAGCATGCTTTTTTTTTCAAGTCTGAATGAGAAAAAGTGTATGAAATATACACGTATATATACTTTTTATTTAATAATAATTCAGTGGAAGAAAAAAGATGGAAAAGGTAAAGATATAAATAAAAAATAGAAGACGAGTTTTATTTTTTTTTTTTCATGAATAGTTTGTAATTTATTAAACCACCAATTTGTGCATACATATTTATTGTGTATATAATAATTTTGTCATTCGCTGTGTTCATTCAATAAATCGACAATTACATCTAGATGATGTGACGCAAGCTGGTAAAATAAATCGACAATATCATTTCGGCTAAAGGATATCTCATCCTTCAATTCACTCGCACGTTTTTGTACAGCGCTGGTAATATTATCGAACCATTCATCATCAATCAGATTAATAATTGCTTGAACAATGGTTGACGTATACATACCACATTTTAATAGTGGTATATTGTCTAGATCAAAGTTTTTAATATACTCTAAAGTCTCTCTCGCAACATAACTTGCACTACCCGCTACAAATTTGAGATATTCTAGACGCGCATCAATACATTTTGCAATATATTCATTTAAACAGATAAATATATCTTTTTTCATAATAATAGTTGAACGATACCGTTTTGTAACAATTCCAAGTGTTGTAGAAGGGACATAATCTTCAATTTCGATAGCCCTATCCTTCTGACTACGCGTGAATTTTACTGTCCATCCTGAACCGCAAATCTGTTGGCCCATCATGTCTTCACCACGACCACAAAGATACTTGTGAAAATCGTTGAAACAATCTGTGAATTGTAGCCACGCATCGTAGGTAAAAGTGATTCCTTCAAAGTCATCACCCAATAGACGCACCACAGGTTTGTAATATTCGTCTCTGAAGTTGCTGTACTCCAATCCCACGATAATTTCCGTTGCGTAAAACTTGTCCAAACTGTATAAAGAGCTCAACAATTGAAGTATTTTTTTCTTCTCCCGGCTCGCCATGTTGCTGTTACTGCTATTGAACCGTTTCCACCAGCTTCAAACGACTAACTGACTGGCTGCACGATCTCTCTCCCTTTCTCTCTCAATATATTATCACCAGTGGTAGGGGGTCTTATGATGATGGTGGTGGAGGAAACTACCAGGTGTATGACACTCATTGGGTAAGGAGTGTCAGCTAAATAAATGCTGATTCACAAACATCTGGCGATTGAAAATAAAAACGCTTTGTCTTGCAGTAATCTCACACTATAATAATGACATCTTAGAATTGCAGCTTTGTAAACACCTGACAATGCAGCCACCGCTTCCCATGAAAATTTTGTCAGCATGTTTTTTCTGCTGACAACCCACATACCGTCTGACTACATCATCGTTTTTTCGCATATTGTCGGTGAAATTCTCGAGAAATTTTTTGAACCCTAGACCGTCGCTCATATAACGTAAAAACATAATACAATATTGACCGCACACGTCGGAATACTCGCTCTGAAGTCGAATGTCATTCCAACGAAATTGTTTACAATTTTTTCGCAATCGATTTATATGATCGGGTATAAATGGAGGGAGACCAAAACTATCGAAATAGAAAGCGTTGCAAGATTCGTCAGCATATACGGCGACCCAGTGCATACCCGATTTCGTATGATCATCCGTATTTAGAATGAACGCTGTTGGTTTCGTCCACATCTTCGGTATCTGATCGGCCGGGAACACACCGACAGTATGCGAACGAATTTTCGACAGGTTTTTCAATATTTGAAGGCTGTCCATTACAAATTTGGTTGATAGCAGTGTTCGAATTTTTACGCGTCAATAGATAGGATTTTAGTTTGTAAGCGTTATTTAAAGCACAACGATAATTTGTGTAGCACGGTTTGACAGCGTGATGCATACAGTACACATCAGATGATAATTCATCGAAAGACGGACAATCTTTACGGTACTCGATATTAAAAGTATGACGAGTTATAATTTTGTACAACGCTACCCATTTATCATTACCTCTAACGTATATTCTTCGCACTCTTTTTGAAAGTTCTTTTAATATTTTCTTAACCGTCTTTAGAGTCACTTCACCTTCAAAGTAGTCGATTCCGTGATGAAATTGGGTCAGCCAATCGTTCTGATTTCGTACACCTTTACTCAGATAATGAAGAGGTGTTGGCGGCGTAACCATCCAATGACCGCTAAAATCACCGTTAACAGCCACTACGGCAACTTCTTTCGGTATATTTCGATACTTGGTACCTTTGAAGAACTGGATGTCAATGACCACATCCATGTTTCGTAAAGCGTATAATATATGGACAAACGTAAGCAAACAGAGAGAGATGACTGTGAGAGAAGGGTCGCTTACTCATGTTATATATGTGTGCAGTAGTAGAGAGAAGCGACATCTGTGATTTAACTGCTGAAATCGACAATGACTTGGCGTGAAGCATCGATTTCCAAAATATTGTCATACTCTGAATATATAATACAATTTACTGTTTCTGTTAGAGCATCGGCGAAACGTACTTCTAATCTAACACTACCGTGCTTGATCAAGTTCCAATGACTGCAGTCATTAGCAGATAAATCTGGAGTTAAATCGAAGGCAAATAGGCAGTAACCATGTGGATATGATTCGCGCGTTATTTGATTACCCTCGTTAAGAAAGTGTATTCCTGTACCAGAAAATAGTGTGTGATACGCATCCACATATAGATTTTTTGCTCTAAAGTCCGGTTGCAGTGGCTTTGAAGGCACCTGTACACCGTCAACGTACAAACATAGAAAATTTATATTAAAATGTTCGAAATTGAAGGGATTGAGCTGTCGATCACCATTGAACGCCTTGTTATTAACAAACCCTAGGATAATTCTCTTTGGCAGCTGACCCAATATAATATTGTCCAATGTTTCACCGTGTACACCGCTGTGCATAGTGATTGCCTTGACTTCTACACGTGTCAAGGGATATTTAGCCGTGGTTTTTGTGAGTGATTGAGCGTGTGCTAGCAATATACCCGGACTGATTTTAACACGTCTGACTAAAAGATTGGCCTCCTCAATATGTATGGTATAGTAGCCCGATGGATCCATTAGACAGAAGTTATCACGAGATTTTACTAAGCGCACTCTCACTTCGACCCCGTTGATCAACAGCTTCTCCTGATTAAACACATCTGTATGAAGATGCCCAATAAGGTCCACAGGTTTATTTGGAGAAAGAAATTTTCGTCTCTTCACAAGACCCTCGTTCTGATTTTCCGTGTCGTTCATTTTTTCAGCCGTATCGCTACACCACAAGACAGTCGACAAGTGAGAAGATTTAGCGGCAGGTCCATAATTCAGCAATGTTTCTATGTATGCCCTGTAAGCATAAGCGTTGGTAGGCGGCGACACAGGTTTTTGATTAAAAAACACATCCACTTGATTGAACAGTGAGTGCATCAAATTATTGATTGGACCTACTCGGTTTGATAAAAGTCTAAAAGCTGGTCGGTTTGCTTCAGCTATATCTTCTTCGTCTATGCTGCATCTTAAACTTACACGAAGACTGAGCATTGTATGAGCTAGATCGAGGTATTCATCACTATTCCCGGTGATCACAAATTCTATCGGTGAGTCGTCGGTTAAAGATGATATCGGTTTATATTGAACCCAGTGCGAGCCCTCGATTGTAGTTTGCGTAGGTGGAATGTCAAACAATAGTAGCTCGGACTTCAAGCATTCGCACGAATGAGTGTGTAGGAACGCCATCTTTAACTGTCAAAAATATCTCGAGCTGTTCTACTTTTTTTTCGTCCTCTCCCAGAACTCTTCTTCTTATTACGAGTTGTCTGTCTCTTCTTTTTCGTCTTTCTCACACCTCTCTTTTTCACTCCATTTCTCGACTTGTGCTTTACACTACTACCAGTTTTTTTACGTTTTTTCTTAGCGATACCTCTCTTTCTTTTGCGACGCACTGTAACGGGTCCGCCGAGCAGATGCAACTGAGCAGGATCCCCGTAGCGTGTCATTTTATATCCTGAACCCTCCATCAGCTTGTCCAATTTTTCCTCGGCTTTCCTCTTCAGAACTTCACCAGATTCTCTCACACGATTGCGAAAGGATTCCTTAACAGGTGTGTTGCGTGTCGTAACGTCAGACATGATATTAAAACCCGTTCGTACAGCCTCTTTACCCACAGCTTTTGCTCCCCGACTGATTAGTGGGAGTACCCGACGAAATATACCTGCTAGAAAGGAGCCGATACCACCGTGACCTTTTTGGTAGGGAGAGCCGATGTAAATATGGCCGATTCCTCCTTCCTCCTCCTCCTCCGCGGTAACCATTGCCAACTTGGCAGTTAAAGTAATCTTCGTAACGATTCATCTAGTCGACTTTCTTGAAATGAAGTGTCACGGTCAATGTCCCATAATCGAATGGTATCGATTGTCCGCATTGGTCTCTTATATCTATTTCAATGGTCTGAAATGAGCTGAATAACAATGGTATGTACATTGGTGGGGAGAAACTTTTGATTCGTGTAGTACCGTATTCGTAATTATCAGTATTCATCGATACAACTCGTAGCAGCCTTGATTGGACATCACCTGTCACATACGGCTCACAGATGTCACTGTGGATCATAAACATAGATGGCAGACCATTAGAAAGTCGAGCGGGTCTATCAGCCTCTATTAAGTATTGATCAGTAGTAAAAAGAATTTGTCTATCTTTTTCAAACCCAAGAATTTTTCGCACTTTTTCCGGTAAACAGAGCTC
>VCDM03000161.1:0-12489 GCA_012977825.3 Pteromalus puparum
TGAGTCGACGTCTCTCCTGTCCGCTGACAGGAGAGGTTAGGAGCTCCGCAGCTCTCGCGGGTTTCGTTCGTGTTGCTGCTTTGTTTATTGTTATGCTCTGCTGCAGTGCGGCTCACTGCAGCAGAGTTGCGAATTGTTATTTACTGCACCGAGAGTTGCACAGTACTCGCACTGTTGCCAACTTCTCGGGCCGTACTACGACGCGATTCCTCGTATACGACGTGTAGCTACTCTACACGTCGCATTGCCCCCTCCAAACCCGAGTTACTCCCCGTAACTCTGGTTTATTAACCGTGCGCTAAAGGAGATAGGCGACGCGAAATGATTAATTCGGATTTCAAGACTGCATAACTCACTAAGTATTCGCGGGTCGATTTCTCGGGGGTACATATTTCCGCAATTCGCTCAAGTGTACCTTCGCAGTTTGGCGCTTATCAGTCGTCTCTAATACGTACACTAACGGCGACAACTTCTGGAGGATCACGCACGGCTCGCTATACTTCTTCGTAGGACCTGCTGTGGACTGGTCCGCAGGAACTCGTTGACCTTCGTGACATCTGAAACAGGGCAAAGACTGTTTGAAAAGGAAGACGCAACTTGGCACGAGCTCGGCGCTAGCCCCCTCATCTCATTAGTATGCACTAATTTACCAATAGCTCTTACCTGCTATTTTTCTACAGGCCTAAATAACCCCGCAGGAGCGCAATAGTCTCCGGCGGGGCGGCGGCAATGTGGCGCAAGGCGTTGGCCAAGGGTTCGAGCTCCGGGGTGACTAGAGGCCTGGTGTCCCGTGAGGACCCGGGTTCTCGTGACACCCGGAGTGGTGACCCCATGTTTGGCCTTGGCGCTAACAGCGCCTCTTCGTACGGGGGCGGTGGCGCGTTAATATCGGGCCGCCGCTCGGGATTGTCCCAGCTGCCCATTGGAGGTGTCGAGGGATGACGGGGTCGAGCGCTGGAGGATGTCCCCATTTGCCGCTCCAAAAATCGTTGATGGGGCTCACGGCATCGGGGGCAGTTGGCCAGGTCCGTGTCCCGCCGGCCACAGTTGTGGCAGAAACGGGCCGCGGGCTCTGGACATGCCGCACGCCTGTGACCCGGTCTCCAGCAGTTAAAGCACGTCCGTGGCGGGGGATCGATGGTCGGGTCCGTGGCGATTGGATTCAATCCCCCGAACATTACCCCGCTGAGTCGCACGTCATTTCTCCGACGGGAGTGACGCGATCTCGAGCGAGTTGGCGCGCTCGCAGTGCCCCGTTGGCTGCGTGGCACCGTGCCGTCGCCGTTACCCTCGCTCACGCTCCACTCCCGCCTGGGTGCTTCCCGACGAGGGCTGTCAAGGGGGACCCGGGGCATCGGAGGAGGCTGGTAGAAAGGTATTTCTACCTCCTGTAAAAGATCCTGATAAGAAACCCGGGTGTTTGTCGCTATTTTAGGCGCTACTCGAGCCAATACATACCTCGAGAGGCCCTCGCCTGATCGGTGGACCCGGGGGAGAGTCGTCCCGGCGGCGCGATGTGGAGCTAGGGCCCACGCCCGACTCCACGTCCTCCAGTTCTATTTGCCGGAACGGGTTATACCGTCGGCGTTTCCCATTCGGTCCCCGCAGACGTGGAAACTCGTCGGAGGGTCCGGCGCGATCGTTGGAGATCGTAATCTCCAGGGTCGTCTCCTCGACCTCGCTCGGGCCCTCTCCCACAAGGGCCTCCAGCTCCTCGACTGCGGCCTGGCTTTCGCCCAACGCGCCGGCCTCGTCGTCCAGGATGATGCCTTCCTGGCGGTAGGCCTCTCGTTCTTGCTGCGAGAGGGGTACCGGTCCGGGGGCCCCTTCCAGAGTCTTGCGCGGGATTTTCAGCGTCGAGACCTGGGTGGCCCACATCTCCGTAGACGCCGAGTCGGCACGGGCAGGGCTGCGGCGGGCCCAGACTTCCGAGGTGCGGGTCATGTCAGTCTCTGGACGCGACCGACGAAGACGTTCCCGCTTTTCCTCCAAAAGCCTGAGCTCTCGCTCGCACTCCTCCTCGATCTCGGCCCAGGACGATTGCTCTGGATTAATCATGATGCTCTCTGTGGAGGGGGACGTCCATTAGATTGGAGTCAGTAAGTCGGCGCAACCCAACACCAGCCAAGACGACGCAATGGCACAATCCAGACAACACAATACTTACTAACATGCTACGCAACTCATCAAGTATTTGCGGGGCGATTTCTCGGGGGCACATACTTCCGCAATTCGCTCAAGTGTACTTTCGCCGTTTGGCGCTTATCAGTCGTCTCTAACACGTACACTAACGGCGACAACTTCTGGAGGATCACGCACGGCTCGCTATACTTCGCGTCTAGTTTGTTACATTTCCCTTCGGCTCCCTTCGAGAGTGTGTGTACTTTTCGCCGTACGATATCACCTACTTCGAACTCCACTACGCGCTTCCCTTTATTGTAGACCTGGGCCTGTTTCTCCCAAGCCTGGTCAATGTGGCGCAAAACAATGTCCCTTAGCGCGTCGAGGCGCTTGACACGATCAACCCACACGGCGGGATCCATTTCGATTTTCGGACCGCGAACCTCTACTTCTCGTCGCAAGCTTTTTACAGGCTGTGGATGACGACCGTAATTTAGAAAGGCCGGCGAAACTTTGGTGCTCGATTGAGTAGCCGTGTTTATAGCGTGGCGGAACTCATGCAAGTGTTGATCCCAGGCGCGATGGTCTTTATCCACAAACGTCGCAATCATAGTTTTTAACGTGCGGTTACTCCGCTCTACCGGATTCGCTTGTGGGTGGTATGGTGGTGTAGTCACGTGCTTAACCCCATACTCTGTCAGAGTCTCCGTCAGCGTTTTATTCATAAACTCTTTCCCATTATCTGTGAGGAGGAAATCCGGCGCTTCCCAACGGAATAATATTAATTCTTCGAACGCCTTGGCTACAGCTTGTCCCGTAGCCTTTCGAATCGGCTTTAATTCCACCCATCGCGTGAATAAGTCCTGGAAGACAATCAGGTACTTATATTGACTCTTACTGGCGGGAAATTCCATTAGGTCAGCGGCTACTACTGCCCACGGGCGCTCAACAATTCTCTGGCCCATTTGTCCAGCGGCACCCAATTGCGACGTTTTGTATCGCTGGCATTCGTCACACTCTTGTATAAAATTATTGACGTCATGCCAAACTCCCGGCCAATAATATTCCCGGGCGACGCGATCGTACGTCTTTTCGACCCCTAGATGACCTGAGGACGCCTCTCGATGAGCGTCACTCAGGACTCGTGGCCGGTGTTCTACGGGCACTACCAGTCGCCATCCTTCGGATGGGTGGGTAATCGGATCTAGAAGCGGATCTCGCCGATACCGATACAATAACTCGTCCTCTACTTTCCAGTCTCGAAACTTCTTGGGAGAAGTTAAGACGTCGCTACGGCGCTTGATGTACCACTCGTCTGTGATTACTTCAAAGGCGCAAACTTCATCTCCATCTTCCCCTTGGCTACGCGACAGAGCATCAGGCACATGATGGATGGCTCCTTTACGGTGGACTATTTCGAAGTCCCACTGTTGGAGTTCTAGGGCCCATCGTGCCAGTCTTCCTGTTGGATCTTTTAGATTCTGAAGCCAGCGTAAGGCGCTATGGTCCGTTATGACCGTAAATCCGTAGCCCTCGATATACGGGCGCAACTTCTTAATGGCGTACAGCATCGCAAGACACTCCTTTTCCGTCGTCGTATAATTCTTTTCTGCCGGCGACAGGACGCGACTCAAGTATACTATCGGGTGTTCGCCATCTTCGAATTCTTGCGTGAGTACTGCTCCGATCGCGAAGTCGGACGCGTCGCACTGAATAGTGAATCGTCTCGAGAAATCGGGTCGGGCGAGTACTGGGGCGCGAGTGAGGGCTAACTTCAACGCTTCGAACGCTGCTTGCTGCTCTTCTTCCCACACCCAGGGCTGTGTATTCCTCAGCAGCTTTAATAGCGGTACTTTAATCTCTGAATCGTTTGGAATGAAACGACTATACCACCCCACCATTCCTAAAAATCGGCGCAACTGCTTCTTCGTCCTCGGGGGTGTATACTCCAGAACTGGCGCAATTCGTTCAGGATCTGGTCGTAAGCCCTCCCTATCCAGCAAATACCCCAAGTATCTTACTTGAGAACACCCAAATTCGCACTTCTTTCGATTTACGGTCAGTCCGGCTTCAGTGACCTTTTTCAGCACGATCTCGACCCATTTGAGGTGGTCTTCGAAGGTCTCTGTCACGATGATTATGTCGTCCAGGTACCCAAAGACGAATGGCTCGAATTCTGGTCCAAATAGACTGTCTACAAGGCGCTGAAAAGTGGCTGGTGCGTTAGAAAGACCAAATGGCATTCTTGTGAATTGCCAGAGTCCAGAACCTGGCATCGAGAACGCTGTGTACTTCTTGCTTTCTTCCTCCAAGGGTACTTGAAAGTACGCCTTCCGCAGGTCGATCTTGGTGATGTATCTGGCGTTTCGGAGTTTATCCAGTATACTGTCGATTGGTGGCAGTGGATATGCGTCTTTGACCGTTCCGTCATTGACGTCTCTGTAGTCCACGCAAAATCGTTTTTCTCCGCCTTCTTTATTCACTACTACCGGGGCGCTACTGAAGTCGCTATTCGAACGTTCGATGACTCCTAGTTGGCGCATGTCTTCAATCTCCTTCATCGCAATACTCCATCGGGCGGGTGACCAGCGTCGGTGTTTGTGTTTAACGACTTTATCACCGACATACACGATCTTGTGTTTGATCAACCAGGTCGGGGCTAAGTTCGCTGGTGGGTTTTCAGGTAGAAATCTCTTGACTACCGCTAAGAGTCGGTCATGCTCACTCTGAGTCAGCTCGGAGAGACCAGCGCACTCGGCGTAAACTTCTTTCTCCTTCGTCTCGGCGCTACCATGGAATCCGTGCCACTCTCCTCCGGCTACTCGCCACCGGTTTTCCCAACTGACCAACTCTAGTCGCCATTTATCCATAAAATCCACTCCCAGAATGATGTCATGTCTGGACTTTTCCACCACTCGAACTCTCAGCCTCTCCACTACCCCATCGACGTCCATTTTCAGCGACAATATTCCCTTCACGGGGGCGCTACTACCGTCATAGCCTCGAATGATCGTATCGCACGGTTCACGGCGCGAAGCAAATCGTTCGGCCACATCCGCGTTTATGAGGGATACTGAGGCTCCGCAATCCAGTAGTGCGGTGTACATCCGTCCGCCTAGACTTATTTGCAGGAATTTCCTATTATCGTCACTTGCGGCTTCTACGTCTTCTTTCGTGACTGGTTCTTTGGGCGCAACTGGGTCGTTCCAAACTGAACCCTGTTCAGTCCTACCCCCTCCCTGAACCATACTAGGGGACACCCCTAGGTCCACCACTCCAGAGGACAATGGCGCTAGCGACATCGGAAATGGTTCCTTAGAACTAGGCGCAGGAGGTTTTGGCCATTTGAGCCAGTGATTCCATTCTTGATCGAGAGGGTCCGCCGTTAGTCCAGTGCTCAGCTCTGGGCCCAGAGCTTTGCTCAACAGTCGATTGAGTTTCTCGCTGTCGGACTCGGCGCTATGTTTGCTCAGGCTCATCTGTCCTCCGATCGATATAGTGAAATCTTCCTCCTCCGTCGACTTCGCGCTAGCATTTTTCGCAAGTGACTTCTGCTGGTCGTCGCTACTCTTCATCGACGCCACTTTCTTCTCACTTTCTTCGCTCGTACTCCTCTTCGCTTCACCACGGTCGTCGTCCTTCTTGGTAGACGCCGCTCTACTCATACCTCCGCTCATACTACTCCTCGCTTCTAAGCGGTCGTCGTCCTTAATGGTTGACGCCGCTTTACTCGTACCTTCGCTTATACTTCGCTTCGCTTCTAAACGGTCGTCGTCCTTACTGGTTGACGCCGCTTTCCTCGTACCTTCACTTATACTTCGCTTCGCTTCTAAACGGTCGTCGTCCTTACTGGTTGACGCCGCTTTCCTCGTACCTTCACTTATACTTCGCTTCGCTTCTAAACGGTCGTCGTCCTTACTGGTTGACGCCGCTTTCCTCGTACCTTCACTTATACTTCGCTTCGCTTCTAAACGGTCGTCGTCCTTACTGGTTGACGCCGCTTTCCTCGTACCTTCACTTATACTTCGCTTCGCTTCTAAACGGTCGTCGTCCTTACTGGTTGACGCCGCTTTCCTCGTACCTTCACTTATACTTCGCTTCGCTTCTAAACGGTCGTCGTCCTTACTGGTTGACGCCGCTTTCCTCTCGTCTCCTTTGACTACACTACGATTCGCGTCCAAGGGGTCGTCGCCTTTCTCAGTTGACGCCGCTTTGAACTCTACACTCTTCGACTTCGCTTCGCTTCGGTTTGGATAGGCGCCACCAGTCTCCTTCGTATTCTCCGGAGGAGTTGCGGCTCTATATCCAGGGGTTGCTTGGGGTCGAAAATACGCCCATTCTGGGCCCCAGTCCGACTCTTCTTCTTCCTCATCCACCGCTGGACCCCTTGGCTCGTTAGCCGGGGGTTCAGCGCTAATGACCAATCCAGGATCCACTGGATCAGTCGGCGCTATCGTTCGTTCAACCCCTCTCACTTCGCGGGCCCCATGGGGTTGGACTGAGCACCCGCTGCTCCGTTTCCCAGCCGTTGCAGGATGTTACAGTTGGAACACTCGCGAGCCGTGACCCCCTCCTTGTTGCAGATCTGGCAGCGCAGCTGCTTGGCCAGTCTCTGAGGGCATTCGGCGGCGCGATGGCCATACTGACCACACTCATAACATCTGGTCTGAGGACAGTGTGCGGCGATATGGTCTGGTCCTCCGCACGCGAAACACGGCCCCAATTTCGAAGGCCCGCCACGTGGATTCGGGTTATTCCCAGTCGCGTTGGCTATATTCGCCCCCGACTGAGCCGGCGCATAATAGTTCGCAGTGGGTGGTGTCGAAGTGTTACTCTGGGGGTTTCCTCCTCCCCAGACTTGGTTTCCGACCCGCAATCCGTCATTCTGCGCTACATTACCAACAGGAGCTAACTGTACCTGCGCTACTGGACTATTCCCGTTTCCAGGCATATTACTGGGGTGTGTTGACTGCTGGGGTTTCCTACTACCGTTGTTGGCCCTACGGTTTCGGTTATTATTGCCTTTGTTGGCATTGTTCGGGGGTGTATTTCCCCCGGCGCTATTCTCCTCGGCGTTACTAGTCGAGGGGGACGGTGGTTCTACTGCTGCTACCGTCTTATCCTTCTTCTTCTCTCCCGCTTCTGGCTCGAACGCCGCGCCAGGGAGCTTCATTTTATCCTTTGGCGGTGGCGGCTCCCAACGGGCGTTCATATCGCGATGGCGCTCGTACTGGTGACCATATCGTTCGATATCGTCGAGCGAGTGGATGGTGCGATTCACCATAAAATTCCGGTATTCTGGGCGCAATCCCTCATACACCATCTCGATTTGTTCTCTCCGGCTCGGCGGACGTCGCAAATGGTCGCGAACGTACTTAAAACACGAGATATAGGCGGATATCTTTTCGCCCGTTCCCTGAGTCCTGCGCGCTAAATCCGTCCTCACGTCCCGTTGGCGGACCTCTCCGATAAATCGGTGGCGGAAGGCGGTCTTCCAATCTTTCCACCTCGAGACCTCTCGGCGTTTCACGCGATGCCACCTCGACGCTTCGTCCGTCAGCATGCAAGCGATCAGCCTGATTATTCGCTCATCGGACCAATTCTCACATTGGACGCAATCATCCATACTCGCGAGAAAATTCTCCGCTACGGCGCGACCTTCCCGTCCACTGAATTTCGGGGCCCAGTCCCGGAGGGTTTTCGTTAATCCTCCGGCTCGGCTCATGTCCGGGCGGTAACGATCGTTACTTCGATCAGAGTGGGAACTATAGGAGGAGACAGAACGATAAGAAGACTCGCTGCGGTCGCGATGTCTACGATGACGACGTCTCCGTTGACTCCGATAACTCTCGTCGCTGTCGCTATACTCGCTCGAACTGCGGTGCCGGTGACGTCGAGAACGACGCCTCTCGGGAGTGGGATCTCGACTGGTGTGCCGTTCGCTATGATGCCGGCTACGTTGTCGACCCGGGCTAATAGAGCCCTCCGAGCGTTGGCTCGAGTGACGCGACGTGTGCCTGCTCTCGCGTCCACGGTCAGTGCGACTACTGTGGCGGTGGTGACGGTGGCGGCTTGAACGATCTGTCGACGACTCGTGGCTGATCGCACGTTCTCGACGTTTAGTACGACGGAGTTCGTGTCTGCTACGTCGTTCTCGTTGACGAGAAGAATCACGGCCCGTATGTGGCGAGTCGCGACGTTTACGAGCGTGAGTGTCGGCGGTCGTTGGCCTTTTCGACGTCTCGTCGTTTGAAGGGGGATTCTCGGCGGTTTTCGGCGCCGTCGTATCCGCTGCGGTTTTCTGCGACTCTTGGGAGTTGGTTTTATTTTTCTTCGGCCTAGTGGCCGGCGCAACGCTCGCGGTCTTCTCCTTCGCGGTATTAGTGGAGTTTCTACCTGACTCTGCCCTCGTTCTACCCGCTTCCTCGACCGCTATTGGCTCCACGTCCAATACAGGAGGTTCAATGCGTCTCCTAGGGCGGATTCTCTGGTCGTCCTCTTGCAGTCGCTTATAAGCGGCCTGGAGGCGCGCGAACTGTCGTTCCAGAGAATCCATCTCCTGCTGGTTGAGTGGAACGTTAGTAGCCGTCGAGGCTATATTTTTGGCCACTGTACCAGTGGCCGGCGCAACTGTCGCTGAGGACGACTTCTCCGCTGCGTTGGGTTTCGGTGGCCCAGAGCTAAAAATATTTCGCTTTCCAGTGGTCGAAACCGTGACGTCTACAGCCCGCGCTATCTCTTCTAACGTCGACTGGGGTGCCAGTGGCATCGGCGCTACGCTTGGAATCGTCACGGCCGCTGCTTCTTCGGTATTCGCGTCGGCCTCATCCTCAGTAAAATCCGCTGTATCAGCGACTAATACTGGTCCACCTGGCAAAACCCCCAGCCCTGTAGACGGTTCATCGACGTCTGGGTACCACGGCACGCTCTCCGCTTGGCCGGTTACCATTATAGTCGCGCGAAACAAACGCTCCGCGCGTTCCTCGGGCGTGCCGGCGGTACTGTACCCGCCCTCCGTGAGGCGTTTCATCACCTCATCCTGAGGTAGCCGTTTAAAATTTCGCAGCGCGGCTCGCAGATCGCGTGACCCTGTTAATAGGTCTCCCATTCGCTTTTTGTACTCCTTATCTCGGACCTCCGCCATTTTGCGGGCAGGCTTGGCGCTACTTTCGCGTAAATGACCCCTTTGGGGGAAAGAGATTTAAGCAGAAAGAGAATTTCGGTGCAGGATTTCTCAACTGCGACGCTACCTGTGCTAAAACCCTCTTGAGCTAATCTAATGTTCCTCTTGACGGAACGGCACAACCTAAATTCTTCCTCAATTCTGCTCAATCTAGGGCCCCCCTTATGGGAATCGACGCACACTCACTCGCGACCCAACACAATATCTCAACAAATATCGTCGCACTGCTCAAAACTTAAAACTTAAATGTGCTCGCGATCGAGTCACTGGCGCTACGCTTCTGTCTGCCTCTGAGACACTGACGAACTCACAAAATGGAGTCGCAACACACTCGACCACTCTGCCTTGCCAGGAAATTCGGAAAAAGGGATTTTTGTCGCTACCTAACGTGGCTGCCCCACGTGGGTCGCAATATATATTTTGTAATTCCTCATACGGTTGAAAGAAATGCCGGTAGGAGGCTGACTACTTCCCACAACTGAAGTAGGCGAGGGGATCCTACATATATTGGACTGTAGTAACATCTCGCAGTAGAGCGTCTAAGGAGGACTGTTGGATCCTTACTGAGGAGTCCAGTCCAACAGTCTAGGACGAAACGCTTTATAATATTGTTAGAAGAAACTCGTATTTTGAATCTCTCATACCAGGAGCTAAGAGGAGTTAGACAATAATTTTTGTTTGAGAATAATTTGTTGGGTTTCACTCGTATCACCGTAGTAAGAAAGTTATACACTTTCAAAAAAATTTTTTTCTGTAAATTCACGAGTGTTAGATATATATATTTTGTAATTTCGCATACGGTTGAAAGAAATGCCGGTAGGAAGTTGACTACTTCCCACAACTGAAGTAGCCGAGGGGATCCTACATATATTGGACTGTAGTAACATCTCGCAGTAGAGCGTCTAAGGAGGACTGTTGGATCCTTACTGAGGAGTCCAGTCCAACAGTCTAGGACGAAACGCTTTATAATATTGTTAGAAGAAACTAGTCTTTTGAATCTCTCATACCAGGAGCTAAGATGAGTTAGACAATAATTTTTGTTTGAGAATAATTTGTTAGGTTTCACTTGTAGCACCGTAGTAAGAAAGTTATACACTTTCAAAAAAAAATTTTTTCATTAAAGGATAGATCATCGGATCAAGATGTCTACTAAGAATATTTATTCTTTGTGGTTTATCTGATTTTGGATATATATATAAATGTCACGATCTACAGGTGGGGCGCCATCATCACCTACATACACAACGGCAACTTCATTACATGTAGCAAAATATGATTTATTTTTAGTACAATCGTCACGAGTTAATAACATTACTATTTGTTGAGGTGCTGTATTATCATTGTGTGCTTTTGTATTTTCTTCCTCCTCTACTCTATACATCATTTTATAGGCTTCAGCATAAGGATTATTACTAGATATGAATTTTTTTAAATATTCTATTAAACTTATATCAATTTTATCAGTTTTACTATATTTATTTGCAATTTCGTGGTCTATAATATACAACTGCCTATATTTTGGATTATCGGTATCATTAGGATGTAATGAATATGAATTATAATACACTAGACCACATATTTTGAATACTTGTGGTCCAACTGTATTAAAATGTATTAATTTAGATCCGAAACTTGCAAAAGCTAAAGAATTATTATAAATTCGTATATTTTTTCTATAATTATTACTTTTGGAATTTTTATTAAATAATAAATTTTTTAATTCGACTGGGTATGTTGTATCATCAAGATGAATTTTATTCTTATGACAACAATTAATATATGTTTTATTATCTGTTGTTTTTTCTTCTTTAAAATGTTTCGCATTACAAAATGGACATTTATTATCTAAATTTCCTATAAAATTTGTCATAATAATGTTTTTTGGTTAATGGCATATTTATTACATCAAGATTTTCTTTTATTGTATTTGTATCTTTCAAATTGTTGTTTATATATTTTCTTTTTCTTTCACTTATTTTTACACAATTTTCTTGTTCTATATCATCTTGTAGAATAATCTCTTTTTTTGTTTTTCTATACTCACGTAATCTGTTTGCTTCTTTTGCCTTTGAAACAGATGTTGCATCCGCTCTATTATGACGTGATCTTATTGTTTCATTAACTTTTGACTCGTTTGTCATATTTTTTCTGTATTCGCGTAATCTTGTTGGAATGCGTGGATCAATAAACAACAACTTGTGAGGTTTTAATATAATAATATATTGAAAGGCTTGAGAGCCCAGTCGGCAGTGCGTCCGCTCAGCTCGGAGTCTTACAGGCAAGAAAAAGTATGGAGCACAGTACAGCATAGTCTTACTCCACAAAGTATAGTATACAGTATAGTTTGCTCTTAGAGTATATACGCGAGACATGCGCACTATGCTCGCGTTTGCTAGAGTTTGACTCGTTCAACGATTACGACTGTATAAATTCATATATTACAACAAATCTAATTATTTCATTTTTTTTAATCAGATGTTGCATTTACTCTATTCGACCGTGACCTGCATTTTTCTTTAATTTTTAAATCCGATGACATGTTTTCTCTATATTTGCGTAATCTTTTTGTTTCATTTACTTTCGAATTGGATGTTTTGTTCATTCTATTTTTACGTGATCTTAATACTTCTTTAGTTTTTAATTCTAATGATATATTTTTCCTATATTCGCGCATTCTTACTGCTTCATTAGATTTTGATTCTATTGACATATTTTTTCTGTATTCACGTACTCTTATTGCTCCATTTACTTTTGAATTCTATTTTACAATAGCTCTATTCTTACGCGATCTTAAGACTTCCATTGCTTTTGATTCCAATGACATATTTTTCCTATATTCACATAATCTTATTGCTTCTTTAGATTTTGAATTCATAAGAGTTTGTTTTTCATCGGATCTTTTTGATTCTATTACTTTTAAATCATCGTATATATTTTGATTATAATTACAATTTCTTTTTTTATTACTATTTAGTATATCATTCTTTGTGTGAGTATATGATTTATTTTTACGTTTTCTTTGTACTTTAATAAATCCAATTTCATCGTCACTTCTATTTTCAATATTAGATTTATTCGATGGATGATCTTTTCGAGTAATAGTAGTTAAATCTATGTATTCTATTGTTGGTCTTAAACCTCTTGTAAAATTGTTATATCTTCTATGATAAGATGTTATATCTACA
>VCDM03000162.1:3171-20913 GCA_012977825.3 Pteromalus puparum
AATCCAACCGCTGATCGAAAGAGAGACGCCAATATCCAGGTAAGTACTGGGTATCATCTAGCGCGTGGGTCAGCGAACCGCGTGCGCATCCTTCTCTAATGATTAAGGAGGCTAGTGCGTTATAAAAAAAAAAAACAGATTGCTCTGAAACTTGGCGATTAGTAAATAAAGTATGCCAGATTGTATGGAAAAAAAATACCATGGTTGACGACTCATTTTCGAAATAATCGCCTACCGAAAAGTGACACTTTAACACGTAGTCTTATGGAATAGAATCAAATCGACTAATACTCCGAAGTAAAGCGAGTAGCCCAGTGAAAAATATATATATACGTTTGATTACGAGTAATCTCATTAGTTAAATAAAACATAGTTGACGACTTCAATCAAGAGAAAAGTGCGAAAAAGTACAAAAAGTGAGGTTATCTACTGCTAATGCACATACTTTTCGCTATTTTCTGGCAACTTTCTTGTAACTTTTTAGCGTTTCCTTACTTTTCTACTTGGATACGACTTTAATATGTACAATTATTTAAAAAATTAGCAGTATTGAACATTCGTAAAATACCTACGTGTCCCCACGGGGCCCCTCACTTGATACGGCACCAAACGCCCAAGCCTCCTTAAGAGGGCTCTATACCTCCGTGACAGCCAATCAGAGCCACGGATTTTTCTTAACAATCTACGGCTTTATTATTAATGCTTTTATAAAATAAAAACCGCTGCCAAGTCATTGGCACTGAGCTTCCTCCTATTCTGCTAGTGGAAGATAATTACATGGGACAATCAACACATTCTTTGATTTAAATATTGGCTACTATTCGATACTAAAAGGAGGGTCAGCCAGGGGAGAGATCCACCAGACGTTAGAATAGCNCCCGCGAAAAAAGGATTGTATGTAATTCACATGCGAGATACATGTTAGCTACATATTCTTGAATACGTGTGGCAAACATGCAAATTATGACCGAAATCTACATGTAGCTGAAGTGTAGCAAAAATGTATTATGATGTATTAAACGATATAAAAATGATAATCTATTATTATTCAAATTTTACATTTGAAACATGTAGCATACATGCAGCTTACGTGTATCAAATATATTTTAATTTATAATTCATAATGGCGTTATTAATAGTTGACCACAAGAGTTTTCTCACTCAGATTCTTTTGTATTTACTGGTACAATAACATAATTTTTGTTACTAACATTTATATTAAAACAAACACCATCAAGCTTTTCGATATTCACAGCTTCGTATGAATTGCTGTGATTACAACAAAAAATCGTGGGTATGTAATCGTTAGTTAAATTACAAAAAAATGCCAACTCTGTATTACATACATTAACAATTGCATAGATAACACAGTCGTTACAAAACTTGTCGCAATTGCACAATCTAACAAAAGTTTTTATTAAACCTATTTTTTTCTCATTATTATAATTATATATACAATACGATGAGTTTTTCTTTTTTTTGCTAGCACATGCATCAGATTCGTAATATACGCTGTTATGTAAAGATTTACTAAACTGTAAACACTGAGTTTTATGCATTTCTAATGGCAATAACGCATCTTGGATAAAAGTAGGTATGTTTTTTAATTCGATTATTTTTCCAACAGCATAGATATTATCTTTGATTGTAGTGAGTTTACGTCTATGTGTACCAGATTGAGATAATTGTCGACAAAACGCATAAACTTCACTGTTTTTATCTAAATAGTTCTCTGTTAATTCCTTAAGGTTCATAAAATTTGAAACGGCAAAACAAATTTGTAACTGCGAGTATTTCGACCCGTGAACAAAACTTTTCAAAATGCCATTTAAATTTTCAAAAGGAGCACACGACGTAGTCCACAGTGGACCTAGTTTTCGGACAACATCTGGCAGGTGCAATAATGAGTGCAAATTGCAAGTTCTGTATTTATTCCCGTATAGAATGTCGAATCTTTTCACATATTCTGTTAAGAGCTGTGTTGCTTTATGTATATCTTCTTCGCTCACACTCGAACTATTCAGCAGAGTTATTGCGAAAACTAACAATATGTGGTGTTCTAAATATTGCCAAGGCATGAGATCGTGTAATAATGGCAAACTAGTCGCATACAAAAGAGTTTTAAATTCGGATGACTTATAATACGACGAATCACTTAATGTTCTCGGTATCCTTACTATATAATCCGGAGGTTTTAATGAAACGATTCTAGAATTTACAAGATTAATATAATTAATTAATGACGACTGATGAAAATGATGTTTCGCATCAAACCAAAATTTAATCAACTTTTTCATCATTCCTTCATACACACAGTGCATTACATCAACGGATGTACTGCAAATATAGTTCAAAACAATTATACCAATAGCCGACGGACCTTTTACGCCAAAAAAAGCTTTTTTTGTTTCGTGCGCTATTTTTGCAAAAGTTTTGGTTTCCTCAGTCGTTCTCAAATCTAAGTTATTTTTAAAAGGGTACGTTTGAACGTTATCTATCCGTTCTGTACGAATTTTACATAACGGGCATCCATAGTCGCCGTTAAATTGTTTCAAATTTAGAAACGCAGCTTTTGCCGGAAGATCGCACGTACCGCAAATAATTTGCCCGCGTACTTTTTTCGGTGTGTCATACCCATGTACTCGCAAATCTACACCTTTGTACAGTGTTCTTAATTCATCTTCGAACACATGGACAAACATATTAGGCATAGGCTTAGAGTTACCAAACCATAAGCCTGCAAGCATTACATTTTCTGGTTTAAACCTTTCTTCATAAGGCAATTCATTTATCGCAAGGAACAAAGGCCAAACATTAAATTTAGATGAATTGTACAAAGATACACCGTCTGTATTCCACATGAAAGAAATATTATTTGGATTATCGAAGAATCCGTCGCGTATTAATGATTGATATATAGCTCCATCATATATGTCTTCGTAATTTCGAACATTTGTTTTTCTTAAAGTTGAACGATGCTTCAGTAATTTATAAAAACCAGGTCGCGTAAATAGTTTTTTTAATTGATCCAAAATCGGAATTTCTAAAAAGTAATTTACACTTTTTTTAGTGTTGCATTGAGAACAAAATTCTTTGTTTAATTTTATGGTACACGAGGAGCAATAAAAGTGCCGTTTTAAGGGCGCGTGAATATCACTAAAAAACTTTTTGAATTTATACATTGTTGTTAGACATAAATTAGGCGATTTGCAATGCAGCGCAATTAATTTCAATATAGCCGAAAGAAGCACGCCGGAAACTTCAAATCTAACAATTACCGACAAAATAGCTAAGCAACTTTCTATTACGGTGATAGGTGCATCTTTGTACAAAGGTTCCGAGGCATTTTGAAATTCGTTCGTCGTATCCGAGGTCGCATCTGATTCTTCATCATCTTCATCTTCCGCACTTTCCTCGCTTGATTCTGCCTCCGATTGTTCATCACCAGTGAATGCAGATGAACACTCAAAAAACTCTTCGTTTTCATTGTCACTTTCCAGTGCACTTTCCGCGCTTGATTCAGAAGAACTTTGGATTGCTGATGGTTGGATTCGATTCCGCCCAGCTCGAACACGGATGTTCATAATATCTGCTCAGTATATATACGAGCATTAACTACATGCTCCAAATGCACAAAAATTAGAATAAAAAATAAAACAAACTGTTCTGGTGCACTCCGCCATCACTCATCGAATCTTCACATTCGATGTCAGTTTCTTGCGCTGCCTCTTCACTGCTACTCTCCACAGAAATTGAATCAGCACGACCCCGCCGGATTTTTTTTCTTATTCGATACTTCGTTGATTTCGAAGCGTTTTGATAACTTCTTTTCGGCATTTTTTATCACAGTAACTTCCCGTGTATGCTTATTTGTTGGTTAACTATTCACTCGAAAGAAATGCAAGAACATGAAACAACGTGAAATCATTCGTTTAACATAAAGGTAAAGAATCGCTGATTTCACGTCGATGCTCAGTTTATTGACAAGATTTGTTTGCACGGATGACATTTTGCAATACCGATCGCAGTGCAACGGAAACTTATATCCTTGTGTTACGTTTGATTATCCGAACAAACGCAGTATAGCATTATTAGAGAGAGAGAAGAGCGCTCCTGCGGCTTTGTGTTCGCTGGGGGTCCTCGCTTTCACGACACCCTTGGGCTCATTATCGAAGGGCACGATCATTTTTAATATCCTTGTGTTACATTTGATTGTAAGGCGCAGTGCAACGGAAACTTATATACTTCTGTTACGTTTGATTGTAAGGCGCAGTGCAACAGAATTCATACTGTAGTTTCGTTAAATCGTGAGGCTACGCAATATGATTTTTTATATTGTGCTGTGGAGGAATAAAACCTACAGTATAGTAGATGAAACACAAATTGTTTTCAAATCCAATGGCGATCAGGAAGCCAAATGGGAAGGGCAATACTATCCAATGACAGCAATACGAGAAAGCAGTAAGTAAAATAACCTAATTATTATCAATTTCTGTATAAAGCACGCTCAAGTTGTCTTGCGGCGGAAGTGCAATTCTGGTTTAGGTTATGCACGGAGCATGCGATCGATGCGTATGGGTTATGCACGGAGCTTGCGATCGATGCGTATGGGTTATGCACGGAGCTTGCGATCGATGCGTATGGGTTATGCACGGAGCTTGCGATCGATGCGTATTAATTCTTTTAAGCGCGAACAAATGTAGACTCGCAAAATTAATTATACGTAAATCGTTATCTATTATACGTAAATCGGACTTCAAGTGCGTGAGTGTTGCTTTGGCAAATTATTAATTTGCTTCGATTTATTTAAGGTGATAAAGAATGGCTCGAGTCTTTGGTCGTAACTGAGGAAGGCGATGTCTTTGTTCCGCACGAAACGCCGAAATCTGCTATTGTAGCTAAGAAAAGAGAGGCTAATCTACATATGAGGCAGCTGGATCAAGTAAAAGGGAAAGTTGTGAGAAATTTGGAAGAGCATTTATTGAACTCAAAGAGTATTTTTGATGACGAAGACTCTAACCAAGAAATCATGAATGAGAATCCCCCAAAAGGCACAGCCGAATCAAAGTCATCTTGTCCGTTTCTCGCTTCTTCATATCTTGGTAAGTATACTACATAAGTATAGCGGTATAATTTAATTTAAACACTTAACTGATGAGTTAATTACAGTTGCATTTTATTATACAGTTACAGAAGATTCAATAAAGCTATTAAAACAGATCGTTGCGAATCTGGAATATTTGTATCAAAAGGAACATTCCGAGAAGTCAACTGGAATCGTCGACGATTCAAAAGCTGCGAAAGATGGCACATATACAAAGTCTGATAGCTCCGAAATGGTAAGTTAAGTATTTACGTAAAACTAGTAAAAAAATCTATCAAATTAAACATCAATATTTTCATTTTTTAGGTTGAATTAGTACCAAATTCTGGAGTACTTATTTCGGAGGTCGACTTATTTCTTTTTAAATCAATCAATACCAGAGACCCAAAAGAGATGGTACGATTTCTATTAAAAAGTATTGTCGGGGAGGAAAATTTGTTAAACATGACGCTGAGTGGAAAAGGAAAAACCTCCGATAAAACAGCTATCCCAAAAGAAGTTTTAGCCGCTGTAGAAAGTAAGAAAACCAAAATCAATGAATTACTGAAGTACTGAATTAAAATACACGATTTTTCATTATCATACTTCTGTTTAGAATTTGTTTTGATAAAGAAGAGTAAAGGAAAAAAGTTCACTAACCCGGAATTCAGAAGTTGTATTACGACGTTTTTAAATTCACTCCGCCAGACCAAGCTAAAAAAATTGAAGAAAGGGTTCGAGAAAGACGCAGATGAAGGCAAAATCCCATCAGACAAACCGAGTGTTCCAGCTGCAGATTCTATAGCTAGATGTTCCACGACTAACAATATCACGAAATCTAAATCTGATATTTTATTAACTGATGATGAGGGAGAAGAGTGGTATACCGCTATAAGATTCGATAATGTGGATAAAAACGCAATTGTAATTGAAAAAAGCAAAGAGTCAGAACGAAACGAAAAAAAAAGAACAAGAGACAGTGAAGAGAGAGAAAAGGCTGGGTCGAGTAAAAGAGAAAAGAGGCAAGAACTAGAGCAAACCAAAGAAGAAAGAACAAGATACAGTGAAGAGCGAATGAGAGACAGTGCAAGAGATAAGGCTGAATCGAGCGAAAAAGAAAAACCAAAGGAAGCAGAACGAGGCAGGAAAGAACGATCGAGAACCAGTGAAGAGAGAGAGAGCAGAGCAAGAGATAGGGCTGGATCTAGCGAAAATGAGAAAAAGAGAGAAGCAGAACGAGACAGAAAAGAACGTACGAGAGACAGTGTAGAGAGAAAATGCAGAGCAGGAGACAGTAAAGAGCGAACGAGAAACAGAGAAGAGAGAGAGAGCAGAGCAAGAGACGGCAAAGAGCGAACGAGAAACAGAGAAGAGAGAGAGAGCAGAGCAAGAGACGGCAAAGAGCGAACGAGAAACAGAGAAGAGAGAGAGAGCAGAGCAAGAGACGGCAAAGAGCGAACGAGAAACAGAGAAGAGAGAGAGAGCAGAGCAAGAGACGGCAAAGAGCGAACGAGAAACAGAGAAGAGAGAGAGAGCAGAGCAAGAGACGGCAAAGAGCGAACGAGAAACAGAGAAGAGAGAGAGAGCAGAGCAAGAGACGGCAAAGAGCGAACGAGAAACAGAGAAGAGAGAGAGAGCAGAGCAAGAGACGGCAAAGAGCGAACGAGAAACAGAGAAGAGAGAGAGAGCAGAGCAAGAGACGGCAAAGAGCGAACGAGAAACAGAGAAGAGAGAGAGAGCAGAGCAAGAGACGGCAAAGAGCGAACGAGAAACAGAGAAGAGAGAGAGAGCAGAGCAAGAGACGGCAAAGAGCGAACGAGAAACAGAGAAGAGAGAGAGAGCAGAGCAAGAGACAGTAAAGAGCGAACGAGAGACAGAGAAGAGAGAGAGAGCAGAGCAAGAGATAGGGGTGGATCAAGCGAAAATGAGAACAGGAGAGAAGCAGAACCAGTAAGAAAAGTACGTAAGAGAGATAGTGAAGATAGAAAATGCATAGACCGAACGAGAGACGGAGAAGAGAGAGAGAGAGAGAGCAGAGCAAGAGATAGAGCTGGATCTACCGAAAATGAGAAAAGGAGAGAAGCAGAACGAGTAAGAAAAGTATGTACGAGAGATAATGTAGAGAGAAAATGCAGGGCAGGAGACAGTAAAGAGCGAACGAGGGACAGAGAAGAGAGAGAGAGCAGAGCAAGAGACGGCAAAGAGCGAACGAGAAACAGAGAAGAGAGAGAGAGCAGAGCAAGAGACAGTAAAGAGCGAACGAGAGACAGAGAAGAGAGAGAGAGCAGAGCAAGAGATAGGGGTGGATCAAGCGAAAATGAGAACAGGAGAGAAGCAGAACCAGTAAGAAAAGTACGTAAGAGAGATAGTGAAGATAGAAAATGCATAGACCGAACGAGAGACGGAGAAGAGAGAGAGAGAGAGAGCAGAGCAAGAGATAGAGCTGGATCTACCGAAAATGAGAAAAGGAGAGAAGCAGAACGAGTAAGAAAAGTATGTACGAGAGATAATGTAGAGAGAAAATGCAGGGCAGGAGACAGTAAAGAGCGAACGAGGGGCAGAGAAGAGAGAGAGAGCAGAGCAAGAGGTAGAGCTGGATCTATCGAAAATGAAAAAAGGAGAGAAGCAGAACGAGTCAGAAAAGTACGTACGAGAGATAGTGAAGATAGAAAATACAGAGCAGGAGACAGTAAAGAGCGAACGAGAGACAGAGAAGAGAGAGAGGCGCGAAATGTGCTATTGTAGCTAAGAAACAGAGAGGGAATCTACATATGAGGCAGCGCTGATCAAGTAAAAGGGAAGTTCGTGAGAGATACTTTGGAAAGAGATTTATTTGAACCTCAAAGAGTATTTGATGACAAGACTCTAACCAAGAAATCTCATGAAATGAGAATTCCCCAAAAGCCAACAGCCGAATTCAAAGTCATCTTCGTCCGTTCTTCTCGCTTCTCATATCTTGGTAAGCTATACTAATAAGTATAGCCAATCAAGCCCACTTAACTGAATGAGTTAATTACAGTGCATTTATACTATACAGTTCACAGCAAAGAAGTTCAATAAAGCTATTCAACACAGCTCGTTGCGAACTGGATATTTGCTATCAAACACGGACATTCGAGAACAACTGGAATCGCGTCGACGATTCCAAAAAGCGCCGAAGATGCCACATATACAAGAGTCTGATTACTCCGAAATGGTAAGCTTACAGTTAATTACGCTAAGAACTAGTAAAAAAGATCATCAAATTAAACATCACATCTTCATTTCTTTACAGGTTGAATTAGTACCAAATCTGCCGGGAGTACTTATTCGGAGGTCGACTTTATTTTCTTTTAAATAATCAAAGAAAAGAAAATCAAAAGAAAAAAAAAAAAAAAAAAAAAAAAACAAAATTACCAGGACAAGAAAAGAGATGGTTACGATTTCTATTAAAAAGCTATTGTCGGGAGGAACAATTGTTAAACATGACGCTGCAGGTGGAAAGGAAAAACCTCCGCATAAAACAGCCTTATCCCAGAAAGAAGTTTAGCGCTGTAGAAGTAAGAAAACCAAGAAATCAATCAGAATTACTGAAGCTTACTGAACATACACGATTTTTCATTTATCATACTTCTGCTTTAAATTTGTTGTGATCAAAGAAGAGGTAAAGCCGAAAAAAGTTCACTAACCCGGAATGCAAGAAGTTGTATTACCACGTTTTTAAATTCACTCCGCCAGACCAAGCTAAGAAAAATTGAAAATAAGGGTTCGAGAAAGACGCCAGATTAAGCACAAATCCCATCAGACAAAACCGAGTGTTCAGCCTCGCCAGTTCCTATAGCTAGATGCTTCCAGACTAACAATATCCGACGAAATTCTAAATCTGATATTTTATTAACTGATGATGCATGCGAGAAGATGGGTGGGTTATACCCTTATAAGATTCGATAATGTGGATAAAAAGCGCAATTGTAATTGAAAAAGCAAAGTAGGTCAGAACGAAACGAAAAAAAAAGAACAAGACGACAGTGTAAAGAGGATCAGAGAAAGGCTGGTCGAGTAAAAGAGAAAGCAGGGCAGAATAGAGCAAACCAAAGAAGAAAGAACAACGATACACTGAAGAGCGAATGAGCAGACAGTGCAAGAGATAATGGCTGAAATCGACGCGAAAAGAAAAACAAAGGAAGCAGAACGAGGCAGGAAGAACGATCGAGGAACCAGTGGAAGAAGAGAATTGTTGTCAACATTAGAAAACGCAGCTTTTGCCGGAAGATCGCATCGTACCGCACAATAATTCTGCCCCGTACTTTTCCGGTCCCTGGTCATACCATGTAACTTCGCAAATCTACACCTTTGTACAGTGTTCTTAATTCATCCTTCGAACACATGCGACAAACATATTGCATAGGCTTCAGAGTTACCAACACCATAGCTGCAAGCATTACTATTTTCTGGTTTAAACCTTTCTTCATAAGGCCAATCTTTATCGCAAGGAACAAAGGCCAAACATTTTAAATTTTAGATGAATTGTACAAAGATACACCGTCTGTTAATTCCACGAATGAAAGAAATATTATTTTTGGCATTATCGGAAGAATCCGTCCGCGTATTAATGATTGATTATATAGCTCCTCATATATGTCTTTCGTAATTCGAACATTGTTTTTCTTAAGTTGAACGATGCTTCAGTAATTCTATAAAAACAGGTCGCGTAACATAGTTTATTTTAATTGCATCCCAAAATCCGCCGAATTTGCTAAAAAGATGAATCCTACACTTTTTTCGGGTTGCATTGAGAACAAAATTCTTTGTTTTAATTTATTGCTACCACGCAGGCAGCAATAAAGTGCCGTTTAAGGCGCGCCGTGAATATCACTAAAAAACTTTTTGAATTTATACATTGTGTTAGCACATAAATTAGGCTCGATTTCCAATGCACGCGCAATTAATTTCAATATAGCGAAAGAGCACGCCGCGAAACTTCAAATTCTCAACAATTACCGACATAAATAGCTAAGCCAACTTTCTTATTACGGTCGATAGGTGGCCATCTTTGTACAAAGGTTCCGAGGCATTTTGAAATTCGTTCGTCGTAGTCCGAGCGTCGCATCTGATTTCTTCATCATTCTTCATCTTCCGCACTTTCCTCGCTTGCACTTCTGCCTCCGCATTGTTCATCACCAGCTGGAATGCAGATGAACCTCAAAAACAACTCCTTCGTTTTCATTGTCACTTTCCAGCTGCCACTTCCGCCGCTTGCATTCCCAGAAGACTTTGGAATTGCTGTGGTTGGATTCGATTCCGCCCAGCTTCAGAACACGGCCCATGGTCATAATATCCGCCTGCTCAGTATCATATCACGAGCATTAAACTAACATCTCCAATTGCACAAAAATTAGAATAAAAAATAAAACCAAACGTGTCTGGTGCACTTGCCGCCATGCACTCCATCGCGGATCTTCACATTTCGATGTCAGTTTGGTGCCTCTTCCTGCTACTCTTCCACAGGAAATTGAATCAGCACAGACACACGACACGCGATTTTTTTTCTTATTCGCATACTTCGTTATTTCGAAGCGTTTTGATAACTTCTTTTCGCATTTTTTATCACAGTAACTTCCCGTGTATGCTTATTTTGTTTGGTTAACTATTCGCCTCGAAAGAAAATGCAAGCAACATGAACAACGTGAAATCATTCGTTTAACTAAGGTGCAAAGAATCTGCTGATTTCACGTCGATGCTCAGTTTATTGAACAAGATTTTTTTGCACGAATGCACATTTTGCAATACCGATCGCAGTGCAACGGAACTTATATCCTTAGTGTTACGTTTGATTTATCGAACAAAACGGCAGTATAGCTTATTAGAGAGAGATAGAGCGCTCCTGCGCGCTTTCGTGTTTCCCCACTGGGCGGTCCTCGCTTTCACGACACCCTTGCGCGCCTCATTATCGAAGGGCACGATCATTTTTAATATCCATTGCTGTTACATTTGACTTGTAGAAGCGCAGTGAACGGAAACTTATTATACTTCTGTCTACGTCTTGATTTGTAAAGGCGCAGTGCCAACGAATTCCATACTGCTTAGTTTCGTTAAATCGTGAGGCCTACGCAATATGATTTTTTATCATTGTGCTGTGGAGGAATAAAACCTACAGTATAGTAGATGAAACACAGAATTGTTACTTTTCAAATCCAAATGGCGATCAGGAAGCCAACATGGGAAGGGCAATACTATCCAATGACAGCCAATACGAGAAAGCAGTAAGTAAAATAACCTAATTATTTATCAATTTCTGTATAAAGCACGCTCAAGCTTGTCTTGCGGCGAGTGCAATTTCTCGTTTAGGTTATTCACGGAGGCATGCGATCGATGCGTAGTGGTTATGCACGGCAGCTTGCGATCGATGGCGTATGGGTATGCACGGAGCTTTGCGATCGAATGCGTATGGTATATGCACGGAGCTGCGATGCATGCGTATTAATTCTTTTTAGGCGCGAACAAATGCTAGACTCGCACAAATTCAATTATACGTAAATCGTTATCTATTATACGTAATCGGACTTCTAAGTGCGTGAGTGTTGCTTGGCAAATTATCAATTTGCCTTCGATTATATTTAAGCGGTGCATAAAGAATGGCTCATGTCTTTGGTCGCTAACTGAGGAAGGCCGATGTCTTGCTTTCCGCACGGCAAACGCCGAAATCTGCTATTGCTAGCTAAAAGCAGGGCTAATCTACATATGAGGCCAGCTGAATCAAGTAAAAAAGGGAAAGTTGTGAGAATTGGAGAGCATTTATTGCAACTCAAGAGTATTTTGATGACGAGACCTCTAACCAAGAAATCCTGCAATGAGCCAATCCCCCAAAACGGCACCGCCGAATCAAAGTTCAATCTTTCGTTTTCTCGCTTCTTCATATCTTGGTAAGCTTATTACTACATAAGTATAGCGGTTATAATTTAAATTTAAACACTTAACTGATGACTTAACTTACAGTGCCATTTATTAACAGTTACAGAAGCATTCAATAAGCTATAAAACAGATCGTTGCGAATCTGGCAATCATTTGTATCAAAAGGAACATTCCGAGAGTCAACTTTGTAATCGTCCGACGATTCAAAACCTGCGAAAAGATCGCAGCATATACAAAGTCTGACTAGCCCTCCGAAATGGCTAAGTTAAGTTATTTCGTAAAACTAGTAAAAATCTACAAATTAAACATCAATATTTTCATTTTTTAGGATTGAATTGTACAAATTCTGGAGTACTTGATTTCGAGAGCGTCGACTTATTTTCTTTTTAAATCAATCATACCAGCAGACCAAAAAGAGATGTACGATTTCTATTTAAAAAGTATTGTCGCGGGAGAAAAATTTGTAACACATGCGCGTGAGTGGAAAAAGGAAAAACCTTCCGATAAAACAGGCTATCGCGCAAAGAAGTTTTTAGCCGCTTTGCTCAGAAATTAAGAAAACCAATAATCAATGAATTACTGAAGTAACTGAATTAAAATACACGCATTTTTCGATTATCATACTTCTGCCTTATAGAATTCTGTTTTGATAAGAGAGTAAGAGCGAAAAAAAGTTCACTACCCGGAATCTCAGAAGTTGTATTTACGACGTTTTTAAACTTCACTCCGGGCCAGCGACCAAGCTAAGAAAGAAACCTGGAAGAAAGGGTTTCGCAGAAAGACGCCAGGCATGAACGGCAAAAATCCCATCAGCACAAACGAGTGTTCAGCTGCACGATTCTATAGCTAGATGTTCCCGACTAACATATCACGAAATCTAAATCTATGATTTATTGAACTGATGATGAGGGAGTAAGAGGTGGTCTATACCCGCTACTAAGATTCGATAATGTGGTATAAAAAGCCAACTTGCTTAATTGAAAAAAAGCAAAAGGAGTCAGAAGCGAAAGGGAAAAAAAGCGAACAAGCAGACATTTGAAGGACGAGAAGAGAAAGGCTGGGTCGAGTAAAAGAGAAAAGAGGCAGAACTAGAGCAAACCAAAGAAGAAAGAACAAGCATACATGAAGAGCGAATGAGAGACAGCATGCAAGAGATAAGGCTGAACCTCCAGCGAAAAGAAAAACCAAAGGAAGCAGAACGGAGGCAGGCAAAGAACCATCGAAACCAGTGAACTAGAGTAGAGAAGCAGAGCAAGCAGATTAAAGCGGCTGATCTAGCGAAAAGTGAGGAAAAAGAGAGAAGCAGAACGAGACAGAAAAGACACGTACGAGAGACAGTCTTATTAGAAGAGAAGAATGCCAGAGCAGAGACAGTAAGAGCGAACGAGAGACAGAGAGACGAGAGACGAGATTCAGAGCAAGAGACGTGGCAAAGACGCGAACGAGAAGACAGGAAGCAGAGAGAGACCAGAGCAAGAGACGGCAAAGAGCGAACGAGAAACAGAGAGAGAGAACGAGAGCAGAGCAACGAGACGGCAAAGACGGCGAACGAGATAACAGCAGAGGAGAGAGAGAGCAGAGCAAGAGACACGGTAAGAAGGCGAAACGGAGAGCACAGAGAATGGAGAGAGAGAGCAGAGCACAGAGATAGGCGTGTGGATCAAGCGAAAATGGAGAACAGGAGAAACAGAACAGTACAGAAAAGTACGAAGAAGGAAGATAGTGAAGATAGAAAATTCACTCAGACCGAACGAGAGACGGAGAAGAGAGAGAGAGCGAGAGAGCAGAGCAACGAGATAGCAGCTGGATCTACCGAAAATGGGAAAAGAAAGCCCCGAGAGAAGCAGAACGAGTAAGAAAGTATGTCTGAGAGATAATGTAGCACGAGAAATGCCAGGGCAGGAGCACAGGTAAAGACGCGGAACGAGCGGGCAGAGAAGAGAGAGCAGAGAGAGCCAATGAGGGTAGAGCCTGGATCTATTCGAAAATGAAAAAAGGATGAGAAGCAGAACGCAGTCAGAAAAGTACCGTACGAGAGATAGATGAAGATAGAAAAATCAGGAGCAGGAGACAGTAAAGATCGCAACGAGAGACAGAGAAGAGAGAGAGAGCAGAGCAAGAGATAGTCAGCAGAATTTATCGAAAATGAGAAAAGGAAGAAGCAGAACGAGCCAGAGAAGAACGTAAAGAGGGCAAGAGAATATCTAACCCCCCCAACAGAGAAAGCAGAAAAGATAAAGAGAAGACGGGTAAAGAGCCAAGCAAGAGTACGGAAGATCTATCGAAAGAAAAAAAGCGAAAAGTTAGAGGAGAGCGAACGTCGGAGAACAAGAACAGCAGAAAGAGATAAGTATAGGAGAACAGAAAAATCATAACAAAGCTTGAGAACGATAGAAAAGATGGAAAAGAAGAAAGAGCATAGTTTATGAAGAGGCAAAAGTACGCATGAAACGAACCGTATAATGAGACAAATCATATGAGCACGAAAGAAGAGGAGAGAAAAAAGATCGGTTCAAACAAAAGAAAAAATAATGCGTGTGAATCACAATGTTTTTTCTTTCATGTATTTTATTTAAGTTGGGAATTAAAAATCAGAACCAGCTATTAAAATTGTTAGCACGTGTCCTAGCCGCGTAAGATACATGTTAACTATACCATTATCTTCACTGTCAGAAATCATCCCCAAAACATGTTTCGTGAATGCAAGTTCATTACATGTACTGATTTCGGTTCATAATTTGCTCGCTTACGCCAACACGTATTCCTAAGGATATGTAGCCTAACACCCCGTGTATCTCACATTGTGAATCCGCATACAATCCTTTGTTCGCGGGTACTACTACAACCTGCTCAGTTTTATCAGCTCTACTTTCTCTCTCTCTCTTTCTCTCTTCGGTTCACGAGATAACAGATTGAAATGGACATATGAAATTAACAGCTAAATATCACGGATGTTATAAATTCACCTGATGTCATGTTATACTGTTTAGAACTATAAACGTGACCCGGTTCGCTCATGCAACCAGGAAAAATCATTTCCATATACTACGAGTATGGTCAGTTAAGGAATGAGTAAGGTTTCTATAAATGAAAACTTTTTATATTATGAAGATTAACTGTATTCATATTTTCACTACATGATATCTGTCAATCATTATTAATTGTATATATTATTCCCGAAGTACATGTTTGCATACAAAATCCTGAGCCGTGCGAGGGCTTCACGCCAAATCTCCTAACCATCTCTCGAGCGTACACGATGCATTTTTATTTCGCGTAACAGCTTTTTATAAAATGATACAACTAGGCACGTTTTTTCGGCTGAATACTCGCGCAAAACTTATGACATAACGCGCTGTAAGTTACGTTAGCGCTAACCATATGATAATGAAACATAACACAATACAGTGGCCGCCACACCTGTGGACATCACAAAGCCTTATCAATTTTTTTTATTCCACCTGATACCGCTTGCAATTTCTTTAGTCGTTTAGATTGCATGTTCGGACATGGTTGGTAGTCCGTAACTGTCAAAGTATGTTCCATCAACCGTCTGAGTCTATTTGTTAGAGTAGCTAATCCAATGCATCGCGCTTTCTTTCGTGTATCATCTGCTATTAGCTATATTCAAAACATGCTTTGAATCCTTATCTGCAGCTTACCAGCACAACGGTCTTGACGACCGTTAACGGCTCAAGAGCTATTTAGTAATGCTCGTTGTATTCATATTATTATTATTATTCAGCAATGATCGACTACGTCTCGATGCGCTGTGTTCGCGAAATAGACGGAAGAAGTAGCTGTGCGTACCCGTGAGTGTAGTTTTGCATACAATGCATCACTGAATTTCCGTGTGAGGAGATCTTGTGTTATACCCTCAGCTATAGCAGTGTAACCACTTTCGTAGACATATGCATGATTGGAGAGCACATCGCGACTGGGTTTATACCTTGCAGACCATGATTTAAGACACCTAAAGTTATCAGGCATATCGAGTTTTTTTCAAATCGTCAAAAAAAATTCGGGGCATACATTTCTTCAACGTTCACAATTTCACGACACATCACAGTCTCCAAGTATCTCCAATTGTCATGACCACGTGTAAAAATGCGTATAGCCACTTTAGCTATTTGTTGTAAATGATGTTGTATTTGTTCAATGGTGATGTCACCTTCATGCCAACGAACTCCATGAAAATGATTAGAAATGTACTCGTTAGATCTTTTAATTCCAGTTGGAAGTTCTTCAAATTTATGGGGTTCCTTAACTATCCAATGTTCGACAATTCTGTGCTCTAAACCAAGTACACCAACTTCTTTAGGTGTAAACTTCTTGTTACGGTCTACCAAACCCTGAATATTGATAACGTAATCCATGATACTTTAGACAATTCACTTAGTCGATCCAAACTCGCTCGCTTTCCAAACAATAATAAGCGTAAGACGTACAGCTTCTTTACTACTCATTTGTACCGTGGAGGCGCTGCTGTTGCTTCTTTTCCCCTCACTCTCCCCCTTCTCCTCTTACTTTGCCATCACTTCAACGATATTATGCATTAAAATCCGTTATTATTTGCCTACTTGAATCTATTTCCAAGACATTGTCGTATTCGGCGTAAATTATACAATTAATTGTAGATTCAAGTGCTTTCGCAAATTTTACCTCTACACGTACACTACCGTGCTTGATTAAATTTCAATGAGACACTGTGTTTGTATTTTACGTGCCAAACTTAAACACCGCTGATTTTGTTTAAAAGGCTACTCGATATGGATGAAAGGATAGGGTTTCTCAAGTTACAACTCAATTATTTGTGATTGAAAATAATATAAAAATATACCGTTTATTAAACTTAACAATAATTCTTTCAATTGTTGTATAACCAATTTCAACAATGCGCTGACTTAAATGTTTAATTATCAGTTACTTCCTCGAGTACGCTAATAATACAGAAATAAAAAATGGCTTTGTTCGCTATCGCCCGAGCGAATTACAATACTGATGCGTACACGACGCACTATATCCGCAGGAACGATGCGTGCCGACAAACAAACAAAATGAATTTAACTTTCGTCTTCCATACGGGTGAATTGTAACATTTCACGATGGAAATCGTTAGCGTACGCGACGCACGAAGGTTTTTGAGCGAACTTACTGCTCGGCAACTCGGCCTCCCGCACAGGTTGTCGACAGTAAGGGAACGCTCACGACACAATGACTTGGCCTCCCGCTCTAGTCATTGTGTGTGAGAACGCGCAATAAGAGAATGCGATCGCTCGCCTATATCCCTCCCGGACGCCTACTTCTAGTACGGGAGAAGCAAACGAGTAGCCGCCTAGCGGCGGCGGCACGAACTAACCGCTCGAACGCGAGTCGCTCTATACATACTATAAACACACTGAATTTGCCGATAAATCAGGTGTTAGATCAAAAGCAAATAATGTATACCCTCCATCGTAGTCCGTTCGTGAAATAAGTAATGATTCGTTTAGAAAATGAATCCCAATTCCAGAATATAATGTATGATACGAGTCGATAAATAGTGGATTTCCACCCGTAAATCGAGGCTGCAATGGTTTGCTGGGGATCTAGACCCCATCCACATAAAGAGAAATATAGTTTATATTAAAATGTTGGAAACTAAATGGATTAAACTTTCTATTTCCATTGAATGCCTTGTTATCCACAAATCCAATGATTATTCTTTTGGGTATTTGACCAAGAATAACGTTGTCCAGTGTATCACCAAGAATACCTCT
The DNA here is from genome assembly GCA_012977825.3 of Pteromalus puparum. Lineage (NCBI taxonomy): Eukaryota > Metazoa > Arthropoda > Insecta > Hymenoptera > Pteromalidae > Pteromalus > Pteromalus puparum. Next base: position 20,906 of record VCDM03000162.1, read on the forward strand.
ATGCATTG
>VCDM03000171.1:0-11000 GCA_012977825.3 Pteromalus puparum
GCGAAATGGTTAGAGTTAAGGAAAACTAAATTTGTCGGAAAAATATCTTATAGGGATTTAATCGAATTCCCTATACAAACGTTTCTACATTTAAGCAGGACAGTACAATATAGGACGAAAGAAAAACGCGATCCCTCTTATCTTTTTCCGATATACGGTGCAACCATTGAATTAGCTTTGGATAAAATAAGGGAAGAAAGGGAAGAGTGGGAGGCAAAAGAAATCTTACTCACTAAAATCACTTACGAATTAATACCATGTCCGATAATCGAAAAAGTGTCCTATTTTCTTTGTTTAGATTAAATTCATTATCCCTTTTCAAACCAAAAGATTTTTTTCTCTTTCCTCCTTATAGCTAAGACAGAGACTTGTAAATTTTATCCATGAACCTTCTTCCTTCAGCATTATAAAAATCATATTGTGAGGAGATAGCATAAGTTCGAGATTACTATGTTGGAAAGAGCGTGCCTGTAAACTACATATAGAAAAAAAAAAAGGGAAAGTCAACAATCATATTTTATTCTACAGATGGCTAATTCGCTGCACAGTCTAATAAGTAGATGGATTCCATTCGTCTTTACTGGATATAGAAACAAATTACAAATAATAGACGAAGCTATCCATTTGAAAAAAATAGAGGAAGCCAAATTATTTATAGCTATTTTAACACCGTTCTTAAATCCCGAAGATATGGTAGAAATAATTGATTTAGCAATGTATAGTGATGAAGTAGATCTCATCAAATACTGCCTAGAAATGTATCCAAATAAAAGGGCATTACGATTATCAGATGTCCTTGGGGGTGCCATGCATCATAAAAAAGAGAGTGCAATAGCCATTTTGCTACAATATGATGTAGATTGGTCCACACCTACTACATGGAGACTTCCAGCCATTTATTTAACAATAATTCACAAACGTCTGGATGTACTAGAAAGACTAGTTGAATTAAAAGTAAATCCGAACGCAAGCGGGAATTGGGGACATGCGTCTATGCGTGAAGCAATCGATTTCCCCGATGACAGTTATATTAAACTTCTCTTAAAAGCAGGGCTTGACGTCGACGCGATGGGCCGCACGGATAAAACAGCATTAAGATGCGCCGTTGAAAGAAATAATCTAAGAGCAATACGGTTACTTTTGGAAGCCGGAGCCGATCCGAATATAGAAGATTATCACAGAATATCTCCTCTTGAAGTCGCGTGCAAAGGAAAGTCGGAAAATTTAGAAGTTTTGTTAGAATATGCAAGAAAAACGAACTGGCCGCCGGCATCACAACCGCGATTATTGGAAAGAGCAGCGTCAGCTCCATATATCTATTCATTACGAAACACTCAGTTATTAATCGAGGAAGGAATACCAGTCGATTCACGATCACGAGAAGGAAGAAGCGCGCTCGAAACTGCTATATTAAAACATAACGATCACACCGTAAGAATTCTTCTAAATAAAGGTGCGAAAGTAAATATACATACAGTCACGGAAGATAGTATGTTACATGTCGCGGTACAATACGGAACAATCGAGGCCACCCGTTTGATATTGCAAGAGACTGTTGACGTTAACGTTAGAAACACCAGTGACTACACAGCGCTTAAATTAGCGTGCATAGCAAATAGTTATCGTAAAGCCCAAATGCTATTGGCAAAAGGGGCCCAAATATACCCGGAAGGAAAACCATTGCGTTATTTCTACGCGGACGAATATCCCTGGCTAGCAGCGACCTTACTTTTACCTGCACTAGCACGGAACACTGCATCAGGAGGGGTTGTAAATTACGAAGATTTACAATCGCTTGAAGTCAATTATCCGCGCGAATATTCGGAATATCTAGGGATGCAACGGGAGTGGCGAAAGCTGAGCGAGACTTTAGTCGGTAAGGGCGTAACTTACGCTGATCTATTAGAAAAATCAACGGAGGCGCTCCTTCGTTCTTCAAGGCTTGGGTTGCTTCCAAGATACGGAGATACTTATCATTACGAACATTTCCCAACTTATTGTGTTGAAATTTCTAAAGCTCTGAGGAAGTTAATAAAGAAAAGAGCCGTTTGGAGAGAGCACGAGAGAAGGTTGAGAGTCATTACGTACAAACGAGTTCCCAATGCGATTCTAGAAAATGTTGCATATTATTTGAGTATAATGAAAAACTAGAAATAATTAATTCAGAAATTCCGTCACTTCAACATTTTAATTATTTATACGTTATAATCATCCTTTTTAGTCTATTACAAGTGAGGCACCGCAAGCCAAAATCATGAGAGAAATTAGGACAAATGACAACCAAAAAGTTGAGAAGGAATCTAAGGTCAGTACTCCTTTCGCTCTGACCCTGATCAATTCCAATCCTATAGAAAAGATTGAGACGATAAAAACCCCAATTTACCATGGATTAACTTCAACTCCTCGAAGTGGAAGATCTAACTGTAAGAAGGAGATAGCTCGTATTAATCGATTAGAATAAGACTTTGCTGTGAACGAGTATATTGACGCGTTGAACAAACAGCAATTAGCCAGGGCTTGCCAATTAAACGAGTTATTGTGGCAGAGCGACACTGAGACCGTTTGGCGAGCCATATACAAATTTCTAAGAAAATTGAGCGGGGAAAAGTTGACGTATTTCTTAGAACTCTCGACTAAATACATGAATCGTTGGGAGGAAAAGAATCGTGAGGGAGAAAATTTAGTATTTCAGGCCGTAAAGGCAAGGAATGCTAGGAGCACAAGATTCTTTCTAAAAAAAGGGGCAAATGGATCGGTAATTACTCGAAAGGGGACCGATTTTTTTTACGAAGCAATTGTCAGGGGAGACGAGAAAGTGTTATACGTCATAATTGAAAGGGGAATCAAACCATCAAAAAATGTCTGTCCATTCATCATCGCTCTAGAAAACAAAAAAGCAAATTTTATACCAATACTATGGACTCATGGATTTAAGCCTAGTGATCCAGTAGAAGCATTACGAAGTGCCATTAGAAGAGAGGATGTATTGGGAATCAGATGGCTGTACACTCGAGAAACACCCGAAGGACCGATGGGATTTTTGCATGAAGCTGTAAGGCAAGGAATGAGCGTTGAAGTGATACAACAATTGATAGATTTAGGCTATGATTACAAGAAGCGTACGCCTCACGGAAGAACAGCATTACATGTCACGGACGAGCACTAGGCTCTCCGGTGGCATCTCCGATGGCTGCTGCCGACGATGCGCCAGAGCATCGTCAGCAGGAAACGCCGTTGCCTGCGAATTCTCACGCGCAAGGATGCAGCGTGTGCATCTTTGCACGTGGGACCGCTCGCCGCCGACGAGTCGCGTCGACGGCAGAGCGGGCAGATCACCGGCGACTACGAGCGAGAGCGGAGCTTCTCTCCTGTCTTCGAATAAACTTATCACGCCAGCGCAGAGGATTATAGTTAGTGCACCGAAATTTGTGTTTTGTTTTTCTTCGAAATTCTTGTATCAAAAGAATTTTCGACAGTGCACGTGAACTAAGTGTGTGCCAACAGCAATTCCTTACAAGCAAACTTAGAGCGGTAACAGGGCAACCGATCACCAGTGCGGTCACCCGCTACCTGCCACACAGTTAGTCGCCGAGGCTCGGGAAGAACACCCGAGCTGATAAAAAAAAAAAAAAATAAATTCCATCGAGGCCGTCAGGATCTCGCTAAGAAACTCCTCGACAAATAAGGAGACAAGGCGACGGCCACGAAAATCGCCCTTTTTACTGCGGAAGGTGCAATAACTCCATCCAAGCCGACCTACCAACAACCAATTCGACTCGGCATACAGGGCAAGGAGGCGCCAACCGCTCCGAGCAACTCCAGTGTCGGTACCGACTTCCGCAAGTTGGAGTAAAAGGCCCCAAAGTCCACCTGGACCAACAAAGCCCGCCTGGGCCAACGAGCAGCCACGGTCAACACCAGTCATCGCAGCTCCGAATAGCAGCCGCCCCGCGCAGCTCAGCCGTCGGCGCGGACCAGACGCCGACGCGCGCGATCGTCACTTGCAGCCGTCCAGCCACCTGCGCCGACGAACAGCTTCCATCATGCGCACCGCGCTGTTCCACCTAATGTAAGTCTCTCTCGCCCCTTCATACATAGAGCAGCTTGGCTTTCGCGTCGCGGTTAGTTCTCGAACCGCGATAAATAACAGGTAAATCCGCGCGCATTGCAGTAGCGATGGCACCGCCCGGGCTTTTCAGTTTTTCGAAATCCTCCAGCAACATAAATAAGTGGCCGAAAGAAAAACACCGAAATGCCGGAAGCGATCCGGACGATCACCTCAAAGTTCAGCGCAAGCTCGCAGTAGAAGCCGCGACCATCGTCAATAGACGAACGCCGCGTTCGCGCCGAGCAACAGTCAAAACGCTCATGCAGAAGGAGGGACTGGGCGTCGCGGAATCGGATCCACCGCCTCGGGACAGTCGCACGCAAGACGTCTGGCCGGAGGCGCAGCTAGACCTCATAGGCGGCACCAGGAGAAGGCTCCCGGCCAACGAATTATCCAGCTTGACCGAAACGGAAAGTTACAATCCGCCCCGGGAGCTGGCCCCTAGCCCGGTATCGTCAACGGACGGCGCGCGTGCGCTACCTCAGTTCGGACGTGAGGGAGTCCCCCAGCTCGATTTACAGGCTCTGCAAGACGAATTTAGCGGTCTAAGCCTCGGTGAGCAGATGCGACGTACGAGGCAGGCGGTAATTCCAATAAAAAGAGAATCTACCGCTACAGAAATAATTGTGACGGCGATCGCTCAGGGTCCAACAGCGACAACGATGCACGCCGCAACGATTCCGGTCACCGCAACGAAGATTTAAACTAGAGTCACGTTCGTCGCACTCCTGAAGCGACGAGCGTGAAACTAGCGATCAGGAACACCAGCAATCAACAATCTCGGCGGACATAAGATTCCTTACCGCGGGTAGATTACCTCCGATCGTCTCTGTGGAATGCCCACAGTTACTGAAACGCTCCGGCAAATTTTACGCCGACTCCGGCGCAGACATATCCGTCGTCAAGCTCAGGGCGCTCGCCCCTGGCTACCCGATTAATAAGCACAGGATAATCAAGGTGCAGGGAGTTACCTCCGGCACCGCACGCACGCTCGGTCAAGCAGCTGTTCAGCTGCAAGGGTTATTGTGCGACATTCACGTCGTCTCCAACGATTTCCCCATAGATAATGAGGGAATTATCGGTTGGGACATTATTGACGCGTACAAAGGTTGTGTCGACGCAGCCAGCAAAACCCTTAGGCTCGGGGAGATATCCCTGCCTTTCGACACTGACGAGCAAATCACGATCCCACCCCGGGTCAAGATGATTATAAGTGCTCGGGTAAGCAACGACGACGTCAGCGTCGGGTGGGTTCCGCTAGTGAACCTACACCCCGATTTACTATTCGGAAACTTCATTGCCGAAAATCGGGACGGACGTGTATATGCAGAATGCATTAACACGAGCGAATCGGAGGTATCATTCGACACCCCTACGGTCGAGCTTCTCGAATGTACGACCACCGGGGACAACCCGCTGTTCCGGGCCGATGAGGACGGCTCCACCGAGAAGATTGCTGAATGTTCCGCGAATTTACGCAGGATGTTCGATTCAAACAAGGTCCAATCGAACTACAGAGAAGTCGCCACGCTAAACAGCCAACTGCAAGCCGACGAAGCCCGCAGGCGTGCGAGAGTGGACAAGATTATGGAATTGGCCGACCTCGATGGTTGCAACGAGGAGGAAAAAGCCTATATCCGGGATATCGTGGACGAGTTCGCCGGCGTTTTCGGTCTCGAGGGAGAACCGCTGCCGGCGACGCACTTGCTCCAGCACAAGATTATCCTCAAATCGGATAAAGTAATTCGGAACCACCGGTTCCGGTTTCCTCCCGCCATCAAGGAACACATGATAAGGGAGCTCGCCAAGCTGCGCGAGCAAAACATCGTGGTTCCATCCAACTCCAACTATTCTTCGTCCCTATGGATAGTGCCCAAGAAGCCCGACGCACAGGGCAACAAGAAATTTCGGCTGGTCACCGATTTTCGTGCGCTGAACGAAGAGACGGAGGGGAGCTGTCACCCCCTACCGTTCACCAGCGACATCTTGGAGCACCTCGCCGCTGCCAATTACATTACAGTAATGGACCTCAAGTCGGGGTACCACCAAGTTGAGATGCACCCCGACTCGGCTCACCTGACGGCATTTTACGCGCCCGACGGTAAATACGGCAATCAGCTGTTGCAGTTCAATAGGATGGCTATGGGGCTTAAAGAGGCAACCATCACATTTACACGCGCGATGTCTCTAGCAATGGCGGGACTACAAGGCGAGGAAGTCGAAATCTATCTCGACGACCTCATGGTCTTCAGCGAAACGCTAGAAGAGCATCAAGGCCGCCTGCGCCGTGTATTACAAAGACTTCTCGAGGCCAACATGACTGTTGAGCCAAAAAAGTGCCAATTTTTGAAGAGAGAGGCACAAGTGCTCGGGCACATAGTCGGCGGCGGCTACATTAAGACGGATCCAGCCAAGATTCACGCAATGGCTAACTATCCGACGCCGACCGATGCTAGAAAGCTTAAGCAAGCTTTGGGCTTATTCAGCTACTACCGCCGATTCATTAATGGGTTCTCAAAAATCGCTTACCCACTGTTTCGCCTCCTCCAAAAAGACGTAGAATTCGTCTGGGGCGAAGCAGAAAAATCGGCGTTCGAAACGTTACGCAAGCTGATGTCGGAGGAGCCAGTTTTAAAGACCCCCGATTTGGACCAGCCCTTCATAGTCACAACTGACGCAAGCGATTTCGCCCTTGGCGCTATTTTAAGCCAAGGAAAAATTGGAGCAGACCAGCCGTGCGCGTTCGCATCCCGGTGCTTAAAGGGCAGCGAGCTTAAGTATCCAACTTACGATAAGGAGCTGCTGGCGATAGTCTTCGCAAAGGAACAATTTCGTTGCTACCTTTTCGGCAGAAAATTTGTTGTGTGCACCGACCACGAAGCGCTGAAGCACTTCCACACGACGAAAAAGCCGGATCTGCGTTTCAACCGCCTCAAGGCCGCATTGACCGGCTACGATTTTGAAATTGTTTACCGCCCCGGGATTAAAAATGCTAACGCGGACGCGCTGTCTCGCAACCCGGTGCTAGCCGACGGCGAAGTGAATCCGGAACTGCCGCGACTCGAGCTCTACGAGCTCGCCGAAAAGCAGATCCGCGAAAATCCCGACGAGGACGCTGGTGCCCCACCGGGAAGAATTTTTCGTGCGCGCGCGGTACGGCACCGGTATCAAGCGAACAACGGGAAGGCCCAGCTACACTCTAGCTCCGAGAGCTCCGAGGTGCGCACCACCGCTAAAAGGCGCTGCGGCGTAGCTGCGCTACGCTTCGCCAAAGGAGAAATCGTGGCAGTCCGCAACGAATTTGACGACTTTTACTTGTGCAAATTGCTACAAGACGCGCACGAGGGTGACGGGAAATTGCGCATACAATGGCTGACCGCGGAGAAAAACTCAGATTTCATCTACGGCCCGGACTATCGCGATCACATCTGGTTTAATACTATTTTAACCAACGTAACGCTAAAAAGGCTCGAAAAAGACCGATTTTTCCTCGACGGTAACGAGCGTTCGCGTATACATGAGATTTTACGTGAATCGATCGAGTCCTGCAAGGACGCCCCTGCAGCACACCCATCGAGCCCGTCACCAGAGCGCGCCGCGTCTCCAGATTCTGACGAATCTATGGCTACCGTGAAATCAGCCATATCCAACTCGGCAAGCAACTCCGACGTTCCGCAGCAATACCGCCAATATTTCAACTATGTGACCGGCTCCGATCGCAAGACACGTAGCTCCGCGAAGCAGCCGGGCACGCAGAAACAGATTATTCCCGAAACTCCTGACCCCAGCAGCGACGAAGAAGGTCCACGAGACCCGCCGTCGGGCAGAGTCGCGAACGTGGTCGAGCCTGTGCAGGTATTCAGTTTTCCGCGAGCTGGCGTCTCACAGAGCCCAAGCGTACAAAACGCGGCGAAGGACCAGCAGCCTGTACCCCGGTAAAGTCCACAGTACCAAACATCGCGCCGAAGACCTCCGCGAACCGCCAGCGGCTCCAAAAGACCCAGCGACTGCACCCTGGCCATTGTCCTGGATCATTGGGCCAAAAAGAAGCTAAGGGTGAACACCAAGCGACAGCGCACCAAGGCAACAAGGCGGCTAATGCGAATCGACCCTGGAGAAGTGAGCTTCGTCACCGTTAGGTCAATAGGGCAGCGTGCGGAAAAGAACGCGTGGAACTTGACGCCAGCAACCTGCCGCGCCGAGTCACAGATCGCGCATCAGCGGAGACGAGCGGTTTAAGGGGACAAGCCCCGTGCTGCTCGCGAAGCGAAACTGCCAACGTAAGAAGAGACCTGCCGCTGGCAAAGCCGGTTCCCAACATCTGAAGACGAGCAACCGCCACGGGTGCCAGGCAACCTCACAGCCTCCTCTAACTTACCGGGAAATGGGACAGCACAGCTCGGGCGACGGCTAGCTCAGCACTGCCGCTCTCCCTCCCGAGATTAGCGGGCCACACCGAATGACTTCGCCGGAGTAAAGTTACAACATTGACAGGCACGCAGTGATCCTCCCGACGATGAAGCTTTCGCAAGCTCCGGCACGTGTTGCCCGCACAAGTATCACAGAAAAAATCACTGCGAGCAGCCGCCGCTTCGCAAAGTCTTGGAACGATCCGACGACTATTACCGGCAGACCATCAGGAAACTGTCCTGTTCTATCCTCATTTATGAAATCTTAAGCTCCACACTCTCCGCTCGTCCGACTGAGGCACAGCTCCTAGCATCCCTATGCTAGATCCTGCGGAGAATTCCTTTTCCGCCGCACGGAACTTCAGCGTAAACGTATGCATTCGCACTCACGACCTCGCCGGTGTCAAAAACGCGTATGATACGTCACATCATCGTGCCAGCGCCCGAAAACACCGTGCCACCTGGCATCTGATCCGAGCGACCACTTTACGCATATTTGCGTATACAATGTCCAAGAGCAGCTCGCCAGATCTGCGCCCGACTCGCGACGCGTCATCTCCAGCGACGAAGATCGCGAGCGCCCCACCTCGCCATTTTTGGTCGCAGAAGCGCCCCGGAAGAAGCGCAGCCACAACCGAAAGCCAACTCCCGAAAAGGACAAGCCAAATTGGAAGACCGCGAGCGCATCGATCCGAGTACTAACTCGCAGACATCAATATAGCGACAGTATGCAGCCCAATCTCGGCCACGCCCTACGATTCGGGCACTGATCTCCCGAGACCGTCGCACCAAGCCCATAGGCCAGGAACAGCAGAGCCGCACAGCAGTCAGCTGTGGGCTGACTCCTGCAAGTGACGCTCCGCACCAAGGTTACGCCCGAGCAACACGCAGCCCGACTCAGGCTGATGCAGCAAGACACAGCAGTCGGCACGCGACACGACTTGTCACGGCACGGCAGGAGTAGGAGACAAAACCAGCCGGCAGCCTGCAGGTCGCAACTGGCATCGAGGACGAACGAATTATAAGCGCGTAGCGTTAAGCGGGCTAGACCACCCAGCCGTGAGAAACCACGTGGGCGACACCGGGAGGCCGAGAGCCCCAACCGCTCATGCACCATGTGCCGAGCGTACACAACGCGCACCCCTTTCCGTCAAGGGAAACCCTGACCTAATTTCGGCGGGCCGACGCTTATCTGCGACCGAGATACAAGAAGCACTACGTCGAGCGCGGTATCTAATCACCGCTCGACTTGACCGCAACCAATTCAGATTGGGAGGTGAATGTCCCAGAGACAGGCCTGTGTAGGTAAAAATGATCGGTCTCTAGCAAAAGTCGGTCGTTCGATACACCGCACCGCAAAATCTGGACTTGCGTAACGTGCCTCAAGAAGCTGGACGGATGCTCCTTCGAACCGAAGAAATTCGGGAGCCTGGCCAATAATCCGCGACTGGCAATGCTTGACGCTAACCGGAATGGGAGCCCTCACCGGAGTTATTTACAGTGCATTTTTACCCGGCAGTACCGATCGTCAGCGTGCTGCTCAAAGATAACCTGCCTGCACCCCCAGTGATCACGCTTCTAAGGTGATTAACGAATATCACAGAGCCTCCCATCGGGAGGCACCCTCGGCGCAGCTAACGTATTACAAATCGCACGCCTTTTACTTGGCGTAACCCATCGCCCCCGACGTCAGCACATTCGTCGCGCGCTGGTGCTACAGGTGCCAGCGAATACCCAGTTTCGCGTGTAAAAACGCGATTACCCCGGTTGACTAACAGCAACCCGCCCGCGACCCCCTTTACTGCAGATAGCCCTATGACCTTTTACGGGCCCCTGGAAAAATCGAGGCGAGGAAGGTAACATCCTGCGCTCAGGATATCTGACTAAGTACGTCGATCCCTTACACCTTCCCGCGAAGCACGTTGTCGCGATACGCTAAACAAAGCTCGCGCGCGTGCTCCATGAAAATCATTTGCGTTTTTGGCACCCGCGGGCCCAATCGTGACGGACCAAGGTACGCACTGCCAGAACCGTGTGCTCGAGGACGGCAGAGATCTTCGAATCAAGCATGCTGCACGAACGCGGCAATACCCATCCTCAGTCAACGGGTCAATCGAGCGGATGCCCATACTCTGACAGAATGCTGCGAAGTACGTACAACGCATCGGAGAGGTGGGTACGACTGGACGGCCCAATATGCCAGCACACACTACAATTGATGGCGCGAACATGAAACACCAGTACTCGCCGCACGAGACTGCTATTCGGTACTAAGGCCGAGACCCTGTCGAGCTCACGAACTCCGAGGCACGTGACTTACAATGAGTACGTCGAGAACTGCGACCGAGAAATGACTCACGTCCTCGCGACTACGGCAGCAATGAATTTGGTGCAATCTACAGTACCGATCCAAGTACTATCGACGCAAATTCAATTGGTGGCACTTCGCGCGAAGGCGAAATCTGTGTTCAGCTGCTAAAAGA
>VCDM03000177.1:0-31000 GCA_012977825.3 Pteromalus puparum
TATAAAATGTAATACTGAAAAAGAAATCCGAAACAAATGAATATGATGTAAATTCAAATTAAACAAAATCTCTTATCTCTACTCAGACCTTCGGGGAAAGTAGAGATAACGAATTAAACTTTGATATTCTAGAAAATAATGATTCAAGCTTAAAAGTACAAAGAAAATGTAACAGAAAGAAAATTCCTGTAAATAGATATGGAAATCCTGTAACTCATTTTATATATATATAAATCATATTGATGCAAATGTACTGAATACATTTGAGATTGCGCTAAACTCAAATGAACAATAAATAAACAATAGAAAATTGCAATGGATTCCGAAATTAATAGTTTAAAGAAAAATAATACTTGGCAAATTGTTGAAAGACCAAAAAAAAGGTTATTGATGTAAAATGGGTGTACAAAAAGAAAAGCACGCTTAAACGAACGCGAAAGGAATGTACCCGAAACCATAACAACTTCTCCTCCCTCGCCGAAGCGCGCGTGGACGGCTGACACTGCAGCTAAGCCGTTGACACGACCATGGCCCAAAGCCTAATGAGTAAGAGAAGAGCACGGCTAGGCTGAATTACGAAGAGAGGAGAAGTAAGTACCCGCGTGGGAAAGCTTCGACTCTCTCTGTAGCTTCACCTCCCCCGCAAGGGACATTACAGTGTGTGCGCTCCTAGAGAAAGGACGCTATACTTTCTTGAGTTTAATTTGTATTACATTGAGTTTAGACTATTTAAGTTCACTTTTCAATTTTAGTTTAGTCAATTTGAGTTCTACATTTCTTTTACATTAGTTTCCTTTTAATTGGTGTTTTTTTTTATCCGTGGTTTTCGATGAGAACAAAAATAAAACTTTGAAGGCAAATCTACAATCATTGTTTTGACTTGTACCAACACCCAATTTGTCTATTCAGCCTACTCAGCCATCGGATACAAGTAAGTTGATTTTCTTAATAATTTAGTTTCAACGTTTTCCAACTCAAACAGTTCTGCCTCGACTAATTTAGTGGTTTCACTGATCTCCCCGTATTGGAGAGTAGCTGAGCGCCCGCGTTTTCTAATAACATTTCATTGTTAGTTTGGTAGGGTCATCCTCACCCTAACAAAAATTTGGGCGTCGTCCGCGGATCTGCTCAGCTTTTTGTCGACGCGGAAATGTTTGATTTTTATACTATATGATAAATTGTTGTAATTAAATGTTATGATTAAAAAAACAAAAAAAAAAAAAAATTGCGGAAAGAATAGAGTTCCATACAATGTGCGCCTGGTAAACAGTTAAAATTTTATTAAAGTGCTGTTGACAAAGAAAAGGAATCCATAGCAAAAGTACAAAGGCAGTCCCGTAGATTAAAATTCGAGACGCGCGCGCAAGACACAACGACGCAGTGGACGTCACGCAGCCGGCCATATCGGGTGGGATCCCAGCAGTAAGCGCGCGCAGTTGATTTTTTTTTAAAAAATAATTTTATTATTTTTTGTGACCCTTACAACAGGAAATTCGGACCCTTTATAGTAAAAGAAAGAACCATTGAGACCAGGGATGTTTAGGACGGGACCAGATAGACAAACAGCAATAATATCACAAAAATATTTTTTTTTTTACACCAACAATCTTTCACACACTCGATACACTAAGCAGAATTTGAGATATCCTGCTAAGCAAACCACAGCACTACCCCACTGCTCTTCATTGCGAGCGTTTGATATTTCACACAGAACTTTGAATCAAAATTTTAAGGCTTTTAAAGTTGCATTCGAGTCATACCATCCATGCTTACAATCACCTCTGTAGTATTCATATTATAAATTAGTGTTCGTAGCAGACAATACACAGAGAACGGCATAACACAGTATTTTCCAGATATTTTAAATCAAATATTTTTATTGCACACACTTGATTTTAAAAAAAAAGGCGAAAACACACTCCCAACATTTCACAATTAACTTCAGAATTAACAAAAGACACATTCCTGCTAACATTAGTCACCTTGACATCTATAATGTAGACTAAAAATCAACTCGTAAACTGCCCACCATTCTTCTTAAACACAGAACACTCGTAGAGGTGGACCCATTAGGACATCACTCGTGCTGCCAAAGTACCCCAAACACTCACAAATCTGGTCGACGAGTAGCACTAATGTGTACATGGCAAGGGATAGCAGAAGCAGCAGCCTAGTCAGGCTGCTGTGCAAAGTGCTGCGACTCCGGCCTGCACAGAGAAGGCTTGGCATCTAGCCCAAAAAAAAAAACAACAGTTTTCCTGGTGCTTAATATCCATTGAAACCCACAAACATAAAATTATTAATTTGACGTGATATATTATATTCAAAACAATAAGTTGTAATTCATATTGCCCCAAAACCCAAGAACGCCAAAACTTTACATAAAAGCATTTTACACGTACTTAATTGCACTAATTTTGCGCAAAAAACATACAAATGGTATGAAAACAATAACAAAGATTATTTAAAGTGAGAGACGACAAAATTCAGCTAGAACCTTAAAATTCATTTAAGCAGAACCGGGCGCTGGACACACAGTGCTAACCTCATTTAGTATCAAGATTTTTTGGTCAAAAACTATAAATAAACGGATTTTGAACAAATTAAAGGTAAAATCTAGAGGTTAGGGATTTAGACGCACCTTTACGACCAAAAAGACACAATAAGACATTTATAATTATAACAAAAAGCGACCGGTTGACCTCTGCACGCGCACAATTTTCAATACAAGGCAGTGTTGAAGATTGATTATTGGGTTCATTGCATGAAAAAACATTAGCCAATTGAATCAGGAGGGGAGCGTAAATGTCAAAATTATAACCCATTAATTATTATTGTAAAGTATAGTATAGAATTTTTGAGTTACAAAAACACAGACGTCTGATCAAAATAACACAATTTTGAGACGACGTTTGCATTATTGAGTGGAATCTTATATTTCATGATTTTGTAAGGTACCCTGGACACGAACAATCATGCAGTTTCGTGTTATAAATTAAGATTATCATAGGACATTGAAACTGATTTAGTTAAAGCACAGAGGCTGAGGTTAGAGACACGATTCAGACATAAGAGGGGTGACTCGACTCACACATTTTTACACCTTTCCAAATACATGATTTAACTATATTCATTTTCAAGCCGAAGTGATTATTGTTATGGAAGAGAAGAGAGAAAGAGACAAGGTAATTTGCCTTACCACAAAACATACCTATGACTCATTGCAGACTCAAGCACGTCCTCTTTGCTCTGAAGATTTTAAAAAAAATTTCAAGCGCTGCTACTAGTTGTAAAAGCTGAAAAGAAGACCAAACACATTTTACAGCACAAAGCCAACAGTCTCGAGTTGCTTGCCAAAGAAACTAATATTTGCGTGTGAAGAAAACTTACTCTGAACTCAGCTGATGAGTTGTAACTGCGACATTGGGAAATCTGGGCCCCAATTTTAGCCCGAATTTTAACCTTGCAGAAAACATCGTGACAACACACACACGACCTTTGACCGAATAGCCACGAGCGAGACGTGCACTTTACCGTTTTGAATACTACTTTTACAATAACTCGACGAGAAAAACACATGGGACACGACGCGAGGCCAACAGCTGACGCTTGACTGTAGAGAGAGTTTGGCGCGGAGCGGTGCCACACCCAACGCTATGCGACTGTAGACTCGAGAGCGGGCGGACGCCATCTTGAGAACAGTGGAGCGGTGCGCGAAATTTGAATTTGAATATCGGACTTCCGAGACCTTTTATGGAAATTAGTTGCAAAATAAGATTTAGCAATTATTTGTTTTTTATCAGAGAAGGGGATCATTGTTAAATTTAAACCACATTTAACGGAAATTGATTTTTAATTAAAAATTTTTTGGATTAAATAGACTTTGAATTAAATATACTCACGTATCCAAAAAAACACCACGTCGACAATTCGAGACTTTCTTTTTACATAACTAAGCAAACTATTATACTCCTTGCAGACCGGGACTATTTAAACATTGGAATTAATAATTAATAATAATATAATAATTACATAACGACTTAGATTTCGAATCGATACATAGTGAAATCTTTTTTGAATAAATTGATTGATTTTGAATTAAACAAATGAGTCGATAAATTAACTTGTTTTTCGGGATCTTGGTGAAGTGAAATGAATTACGTAAATAGGTTAAGTGGAATTCTACGAAACAACTGGTTACCCTCGCTATTAAATTCAACTTAATAATTGGACAAAGGCTTGGCACGAACATTGTGTTTTTACTCAAAGGATCCACGATTTGAAGACTCTCGTTGACAGGCCTTCAGAATATTAGCATTATACCCAGTGACACTTAACACTAATTAGCATTAATATTTTATCGCGATATTTTATCGACCACTAATTACTCGCCAAACGCTATTATTCTTCATTAACAATTTGTCGAACGCCTACGACAATTAATTGAAAAATTAATTTCGAAAATCCCACATTTTCGTTTTTTTTGCGGTTGCACCACTATATACTTGAATCCAATTTGTACCCACACACAAAATTTTAATTATAACAATCGATAAAAAAAAAAAAAATTATAATAAACTATACATTATAATATATGCAATATAACAAATATAATAAATATTTACGCGAGTATTCGGAAGCAGTTGAGGCAGAAAAAATAAAATCGCGATAAAATTTAGTGCTACAAATCACGGACTTTCCACTGAAAAGGATTTATTTTTTTTGGCGCAAGGATTTAGAGGCACCATTTTAGAGTGTTATTCTAGATTCATTGATTAAGATTATGATTAGAAGATCTATCCAAATACAGAGCAAAGCTGAAAACTGACAGTGAATTCAGGCAGGGGCTCTGCAGATTATTCCTTTTAAATTTTAAGGCACAACCTTACGACAATGCCCGGTCAGGTGATCAACAGAACCAAAGTGGATTCCAACACGGGAGTGGACTTGGCTACCACACTGGCCAATAGCTTATTTTATGACTTTGTGAGCGTTACCAAGTATTCGACGGAACAACATGCCAATTAAGGGACTACATAAAGATTTGAAAAAACGCGAATGAAACTAGTTGCTGATGGCAATACGACCCACAATTTTATGCGGAAGTGTTGCAAAGGATAACGCGAGCCAGCAAAGAAGAGTCTTAATAACAAAACCGATAAACACAGTAGAGGACTTAATCAAACATCTAAAACAAAGGTTTAGGTCCAGGCAGGACTCAGTTATTATAACACGCGAATCCAAAACGTCAAAATGAGACAAGGGGCACAGTAGAGACTTTTACGATGAGTAAACTTTTATTAAGCAGCGCTAAAAATGCTCTAAAAGGAAATAAGGAGATGAGAATCTTACAGATGATGGAACCGTTAGACAATGCTAGCAGTGATATATACCATAAAGGGGCTACCAGCTAACTTGGCGGAAACGAAGTAAGGACATGCAAAGCCAAAAGACTTGCGAGCGGCATATGAAGGGCTGTGCGTTTAGAACACGCAAGGGCGCCAGAATTATACCAGAATTCAAGACACGAATAAATCGAGTTATAATGGGAAAGGCGCGATAGGCTACAACATGGATCGCAATAGAAGGCGGATATAACAACAGGGGTGGCATACAACAATGAGGGATATCGAAATTCAAGAAGATACGAAGGTGGAAATCGCAAGATTACGACGATTTGTAGGTTATATGCCCGAAGGAAAGAAGAATGTGCAGCAGTATGATTGAGGAAGAGAAGATTATTCGCAGATATGAGGATGAAGAGAGGGACTTACGTAGGCTATGTCAATGAGCCTGAACACACGTCAACAAAGAATTTCAAAATAATTACGGGAGAAACCAGTTATAACCGGAAAACTCATCAAAATGGTTATCAAGGTTACCAGGAGGGAAATGGCAATCACAAATATAGCAGAGAGGATATCAACGAGGATATCAATACGGCAACAGACAAGGAGGAAGCAATTGAGCCATCATGGAACAAGAAATAATGCGTCAGCAAAATCAAAACAGATCTTTAACCCCAAGACCGACCGGCGTGAAGATATCAGCAAATGGCCAGATAGGCGTTGAAAACTACAGATCAACGCCAAGGACAATTGGAGAAGCAATAATGCAAGACCTTCCAACCAACGAAAACCAAGGAGAGATTTAATCTCAAGTGGCGTCATGGAAAGAATGAGGGCCAGGAACAAACATCAGTTACCCATGCCAAAGATTCACAACAAGAATGCCAAATCACAAATATCAGCGGGCAGAATTTACAATCAGCAGAAGCAGAATTTAAACAGACAGTCAGAACAACCAGGGCAACAAAAGACACCAGTAATGGCCAATCATGACGAGGAAACAGGGACCTCCAAACATGTGGACAGCCACTGCACGAGACCTGAAGAATTTAATTGGGAAAATGATAACCCACAGCAGTAAAAGTTGCAGTACCAGAAGGAACCAGACCATGAGTTAACATTTATGATAGACAATGAGAGCAAGCGTAACTAATTAAATTAAGTTTATCCCGATGATATGCAATAAACATGGAAGATGTAAAAGGAACCTTGGAGGTAACCACAGGAACAGGTACCAAGTTTAGGAGCAGTCTACTTGCCATAGAAATACACAGTGATAATTTCCTATTAGTAACGGACGATTTTCAACACCCACGATGGATTACTAGGAAGAAATTACTTTTAAGAAAGAGGAAGGCTGGTCACTCTTCCTATTTCAACAACGCTCTAATGTAGGGAGACGTATGCACCAATGCCATTCCTGGGACAGAGAAAGAGTACAGAGAGAAAATAAAAGGGCACTAACTCCTTACAAAACAGCAACGTGCTACAAGTCGAACACAAGAAGACGATGAAGAAAGATGTGTAACAGATGTACCCGAGAATGAGAAACACCAGCAAAAACGAACATTTTTTAAGTCGGCCAGAATCGGCAAGTTGTAAGAATCAACCTAATTAGAAGTGAACTAAAGAAGGATACATACCCAGCGATCGAATGTAGGGAATGAAAATGTATTTTGGAAAGGCGAAAAAATAGATAAATTAAGCGAACAACATACTGCAAAATGGTGGCGATTACCACCAGTGAAAAAGACGTCGTGATAGACAGTGGACGCCAAGAAACTAATACATTTTGAGAAACAGAGGCCAATTTTCTAGAGGAGACGAGCAGCGATTTTAATGTGTGAAATCATAAATGACAAATATTAAAAGATTAGAGAAGTCAAGAATCAATAGGAAGAAAGCCACTTGAAACAAAGAAGAACTAAAATAGGGTGAGTGCGACTTATAATGAAGAAGAATTATTAGAAACAGATTTATTAGCCAGTGAGACAACTAACATGTACAGATATGATCCAACACCACATATAATTATGAGAAACGAGCATACCCAATAACAACGAAGCAGTACAGGCATCCTCCAAACACATAAAAACAGGGTACGTCAGGAGAAGTGTGGAGAAGAAATTGCGAGACAGATCATGTAGAGAGTCAAACTCACGATGCAACCAGCAATATGGATAGTACCGAAAAAAACCTGACAGTCACGGGAATCCAAGATGGAGGATGGTAATAGATTTCCGCGAAATTAATAAGAGAAGACAATAAAGCGCTTATTCCTTTGCGCTAATATCTGCGGACATTGATTGGCAACTAGGTGGAGCGACATACTTTTTCGATTGTTGACCTTGGAAGGGTTCCAGCAGGATACCAATGGCACCAGATGGATTGTTATAAAACTAGCGTTTACAACTCTTAACGGACATTACGAAAATATACACGATTTACCAGAAGGTTTGAAAAACGCAAACAGCAACGTTCGCGAGACTGATGGAGAAAGCACTCAGAGGTTTGCAGAATATAGAGATGTTAGTTATACCTAGAGTGATATCATAGTGTACAGCAAGGACCTACGGACGAACATGAGCAACCGCAATCAGACACATGATGGAAAGGTTATTAAGGCTTGCAAAAATTGGATACTGTCAGCCAGATAAAATCGAATTTTTCAGACGAGAAGTAGGATTCCCTAGGACACATAATAAGTGCTAGAGCGGATTGAACGCGAATCCGGAAAAAGTTGCCAGCAATAACGAAGTTGCCTACACCCAAAACAGCTAAAAATGTGAGAACACTATTAGGAATGTTTGGATACTACAGGAAATACATTAAGGACTTCGCAAAGATAGCCAAGCCACTAAATGACCTTCTCAAAAGAACGTAAAATTTGAATGGACAGAAGAATGCGAGAAAAGCTACCAGATATTGAAGAGATTGCCTTGTAAAGAACCCATATTACAATTCCCAGATTTCAACAAAGAATTCACATTGACCACTGATGCGTCGGACTACGCAATAGGAGCGGTATTGAGCAAGAAAAGGACGGCTTCGACACCCAGTACAGTACCTGTCCAGAGCGCTCAACAAAGCCGAAAGAAATTATTCACCACAGAGAAAGAATGCCTCGCAGGTACTCTACGCTTGCACCAATTTAGACCGCTAACTTATTGTGCAAAAAGTTTACACTAGTGAGCGACACGAACCATTGAACTGGATGCACAGCAGAAAGACCCAGGTCAAAGACTCATGAGGTGATTGTTCAGGTTCAGCGGGTACGGAGTTATACCTTTAAGTATAAACAGGAAAACTAAACAAGAACGCCGACTGCATTATCACGACCCACCAGAAATGACTGAAGAAGAAATCAACAAAAATCTACCAGCATTAAAAATAATGGTGATAGAAGAAAAACAGGACAAGCAAGAGAAAACGACAACGAGTACAGCAAAAGCAGCAAGTGTGGCAAAAACCATCCAAGGGAACTGGCAACCACGCCCACCAGAATACAATCACAGGCGACATAGCAATAAAACCTAGAGGAAGAGGAGACCCAATAGAGCCAAAACAATAAAGAGGCTACCAAAAGTTGGAAACAGCAGCGTAATAGCGCAAAGAAGCAGAGCAAGACGTGCCAAGTACAGGAAAGTCATCGTGGGAGCAGACATCAAACAAGGGCAATACCGCAAAGACTTCAAACTCCGTTGCATCAAAGAAAAGCCAACAAACCAGAAAACCAGTAACAGTTAAGCAAGCAGCCGAAAGCATCGACTGAAGGCGTTAACGAGGCAGAAAACGCTGATAGCTCCATTCAGCTGAAGAGCAAACCCAGAAAAGCTCAACCGATGCATGACTCCGATACATGCAAATGACAGTCAACCCCATCTAGACGATCGTGGTCATAGCAAATAAACCTAGAGGAAGAGGGAGACCCATAGGAGCCAAAACCAATAAAGAGGCACCAAAGTTGGAACACAGCGTAATAGCGCAAAGAACCAGAGCAAGACGTGCACAAGTACAAAGTCCAGTGGGACAGTACATCAAACAAGGGGCAATACCCAAAGCACTCAAATCCGTTGCATCAAGAAAAGCCACAAAACCAGAAAAACCAGTAACAGTTAAAGCAACAGCCGAAACATCGACTGAAGCGTTAACAGCAGAAACTAGCTCCATTCAGCTGAAGCAAAACCCAGAAAGCTCAACCGATGCAGACTCCGATACATCAATGACAGTCAACCCATCTAGACGATCGTGGTTATCTTCGACAGCCAACGAAGACACTGACTCAGAGAGGCCACCGATACCAGACCCAAGGTATAGTGGACTACGACAAGAAGACACAGAGACGACGGAAGAAGAAACAGAAGATGACGAAGTATTTCCTTTAGAAGGAGACCAAGATAAAACTATAAGCAACATTGCAATAGAGGTCAGCGCAATTGAAGGATCCAACACAGAAGGAAGTTCCGAAGATGAATCAATTAAGAACCTATCAGTAAAGACAACTCTAACTAGAGAAGAGGTAGAAGAAGCAAGCAGAAAATTTGAAGAGAGTATGAAAAGATATGAGATGGATAGAGACACCAACACCACAGAATCAGGGACAGAAATTGAGATACAACTGCAAATACCCTCACACTTCTCAGATGATGATGAAGTAGCAGATGAAGTACGTGAAGCAATCTACACATCCGACTCACGGTTTCAAACAGAAGAAGTAATAGATATAGATAATGTATGGAGAAAAAGCGTACAGAAATTAATAAAAAGAGCACGACAAAAACTACAGGAGACAACAAGAGAAGAAGATTCAGATAGCGACTCCGACGTCGAAAGCGTGGCTGACATAATCATGCCACCACCAAGGAAAACATTATCTGTGACCCCGACGATAACAAGTGGTAGCCCTACAGCCAAGAGCACACCACAAAATAAAACGAAAGCACACAAGAANTATCTTCGACAGCCAACGAAGACACTGACTCAGAGAGGCCACCGATACCAGACCCAAGGTATAGTGGACTACGACAAGAAGACACAGAGACGACGGAAGAAGAAACAGAAGATGACGAAGTATTTCCTTTAGAAGGAGACCAAGATAAAACTATAAGCAACATTGCAATAGAGGTCAGCGCAATTGAAGGATCCAACACAGAAGGAAGTTCCGAAGATGAATCAATTAAGAACCTATCAGTAAAGACAACTCTAACTAGAGAAGAGGTAGAAGAAGCAAGCAGAAAATTTGAAGAGAGTATGAAAAGATATGAGATGGATAGAGACACCAACACCACAGAATCAGGGACAGAAATTGAGATACAACTGCAAATACCCTCACACTTCTCAGATGATGATGAAGTAGCAGATGAAGTACGTGAAGCAATCTACACATCCGACTCACGGTTTCAAACAGAAGAAGTAATAGATATAGATAATGTATGGAGAAAAAGCGTACAGAAATTAATAAAAAGAGCACGACAAAAACTACAGGAGACAACAAGAGAAGAAGATTCAGATAGCGACTCCGACGTCGAAAGCGTGGCTGACATAATCATGCCACCACCAAGGAAAACATTATCTGTGACCCCAAAAGTCTANGTGAAATAGAAGCGGAGGAAGGCTCAATAATAGACATAAGATTTTCACAACCACCTGAAATAACAATGCCTTTTCTCTTACCCACACCACCAGATATGAAGCCATTAAACAAGAGCCACATTTCATCCAGAAACGACCAAAAGTCCGAAGATGCCCCAACGCACATAACAGAAGACATGGTGCGAATTCCCCACAATATAATTACCGTGAGAGAATGTCTCACACACAAGAGAGACAACCTGGTACATTTCTTGTCAGGTGACTGCAACAACACTTGGTCTGTGACAAGACTGCTAGTTGAAATTGGAGCCATAGACTTAACAAAAATAAAAAGCCAAAAACCACAAACAGGACAAATTTTGATCACACCGTTCAAAAAGTACCACATATTCACCGTGATAATAAAGGATAAGTACTTCCACACAATCAAAATGGAAGATCTACATAAAGGACTCAGAAATTTAAAAGAGATACTCACTAATAAAGAGATCAAGAGCTTCCGAGTAGCACGAAAAGGAGATTTATTGGACGAATTAGGTTCACCAACAATCTTAGAAGTAATATATCAACACTTTCACAAAAGTGGCATTAGAGTAACCATGTGCTACGGAAAGGCAGAAGTACCGGCAGAAAAACATAGAAAGGAAATAATAGCGCACCTCCACGACAGCTTAACAGGAGGACACAAAGGAATTAATCAAACGTACCAAAAAATAAGAGAAAGGTACTACTGGCCAGGAATGAGGAATGATGTCCAAAATTACATTAGAAGATGCGCAGGTTGCCAAGAACAAAAAATAGAAAGATTCAAGACTAGAGAACCAATGATCATCACCGACACACCAATAGAGGCTTTTGACAAAGTATCAATTGATACGGTGGGAAAACTTAAAATGACCCCAAGAGGAAACTGTCATTTATTAACAATGCAGTGTAACCTGACAAAATACTTAATAGCCATACCCATCAAAAACCTCAACGCCACCACAATAGCAGACGCACTGGCGAAATACCTCATTTGCCAATTTGGAGCCCCAAGAGCCATACTCTCTGACAGAGGCACCAGTTTCTTGTCAAATATAGTAGGATCACTACTGAAATTATTCAAAATAAATCACCTCACGACTTCAGGGTATAGACCCCAAACGAACGGTTCTCTAGAGAGAAGCCACGCCCCACTTATAGAATTTATCAGAATATACTCCGAAAAGTATGATGATTGGGATCATCTCACACCCTTCGCGACCTTTACTTACAATACCAGTGTGCACGCGGCAACTAATTTTACACCCTTCGAACTTGTTTACGGACGAATAGCGCGTTTCCCCCTAAGAATACCCTCCGACGAAAAATTGAAAACCTACAATGTTTACATGCGAGACCTAGTGTTAAGACTAGAAGAGATGAAAACTTTGGCAGGTGAAACCCAAATAGCAAATAAGATTAAGACGAAAGCCAGGTATGATAAGAAGGTCAGAACCTTCAAGGGTAGAGTAGGCGGATACGCGAGATTAATAAATGAACCCCGTGTGAGCAAATTCGACGCTTACAGAAATAAGCCATTAAAAATAGTCGAATTCCTAGGTAGGAAAAATGTCATTCTAGAATACCCGAATGGAAAACGTATACGAAAACATATAGACAAATTAAAAGCCGTAGAAGATAAGCCCGATGATGATGAGTCAGACTCTTTCAATTAATCAATAACCATGTTACAGGATGAAAATTTTAGAGATAATAATAATAATATTTAACCTACTCAACGTGAGGAGATGCGAACCCATGTACCAAATAGAACCCCTCAAACCCAACCCTGGGATATACTTCGAGAAAATGGACGTGATCAGAATCAAGAAGGCGACGTGGAAGCTCAACATCTACATTGATGTCGAGAACTTCATGCAGACGCACAACGCAACAGACTCGTACAAGGAGATATTTCAAGCCTGCAAGACAATAATGGAAGAAAGGAAGTGCAGACACGCTCTAGCCATTGACCTACTGCAGATAAAAGAGCAAGAACTAGCAAAGACCCAAGAAAACATAAAAGAAACCATTGCCAGTCTAGGACACACGCGGTACCCCACAACGCGAAATCCAAGAAGCATCAGAACAAAAAGACTAGTACCGCTAGGCATAATTGGAAGTATAAGCAGCAGCTTATTCGGACTTGTAACCAACGATGAAGTGGACAATATAAATAGAAACATAGATCAGCTTTTCCAAGACCAAAGCAAGATGGTTCACTTAATAGATGACAACTCTCACATAATCTCAGCCAAATTTGAGGAACTATACAACATAACCAATAACCACCAGAAAGTCCTACAGGGATTCGAGAAAGAATTGACAAAAACGATCAGGACAATACTAAGAGAAAAGGATGAGATGAAGTATCAAGTTGAGATAGTAATATACGTAAAACGACTAGAGTCGAGATTAGACCATGTCACTAAAAGCAATGAAAAACTATTAAGCATCCTACAAAAATTGAAAGATGGGAAAGTGCACCCGGACCTCATGAAACAAGACATGGTTCATCAAATGAACATGGACGTAAAGAGAGTGAGTCAAGACCTAGAATTCCCACCACCACCGGAACACACGAGAGCTGAAGAATTAGCCAAAATATCAAAAATCGATGCCATTCACCAAAATGGACGAACATTAGCAGTGCTACATCTACCTCTAAGCTGAAGAATTAGCCAAAATATCAAAAATCGATGCCATTCACCAAAATGGACGAACATTAGCAGTGCTACATCTACCTCTAGTAGATCGCATGCCCTACCAATTGTACAAAATGCACCCCATCAGTATACCACAAAACATAAAAAATAAGACAATAGGACAAGCGTTCATAAGACCATCACACGAATATATCGCCATTAGCTATGACCACGCCAAATACATAAAGTTCAATGAGGACCAGAGGCAGATGTGCATCAAAACGCACTATGCTGACATATGCCCAATACTAGGAGCGATCAGAAACGTCCCAGAATCAAAGGATTGCGAAATAACATTGCTCCTGAACCCTCGTCAGAATGCAATCACCCAATGTGACATACGATATACACTGAGAACACAAACCCAGTGGACGTACCTGGACTATGACAAATCATGGCTCTACTCCACAGTTCAACCAGATACGATATACACTGAGAACACAAACCCAGTGGACGTACCTGGACTATGACAAATCATGGCTCTACTCCACAGTTCAACCAGAAAACCTAAACATTATTTGTCAGAACAAACATGAAAACCGAGCCACAATAAGGGACGCAGGAATTATTCACATAGCACCAACATGCATAGGAAGAACGACTGAAGCGACCATCACTGGAGAAGTGACCAGAAATGCCGAGTTCACTTATGTGTACAAACCAGAAATAGACTTAAAGATAACCGATATATACCCACTACTGAATCAAGACGATACCAGTTTAAAACTGCACGACTCGGAAAGCGCAGAGGTACTAGGACCCAACATGGCCAACAATGATGGAAGGCCATTACACGAAATAGTCAGCAAACTAAAGGAAATAGGCGAACACAAACGACAAAATTATAACACAAGCACCGTATTATATGGAAGCATGACCACCCAATTTATAATGATAACGATTATAATACTCATCATTATCAAAATGAGATGCGAAGCAAAGTGGGGCTGCTCAAAGACCAAAAAACGCAGAAACCCATCACCCAAGACAGACATAAAAAAACAAAAGATCGACACGAGCGACGAAGAATCAGAGATCAACACTATCTCGAATAAATATAAGAAAACCGCGACCCCGCAATCAGACCGCGAAAACCGCAAAACAAAACCGTCAACGAACACAAAGAAATTTTTACTACCCAAACAAGAAGCAGAGTGTCCTTGAATGAATGAGATTAAAGTTTTGAATTTCCAGGAAGCTTGTACATAGCAAAACGATACCTAACCGATGAACCCTCTTAACACAACCAATGTAATTTACTTGCAGAAAGGCACACGACATGAACTTCAGACCAGATAGGGCATACGACATGGACTTTAGACCGCAAACGACCCTTTCGATGTTCTGTGATATGGACATACCTTTATCAAACATAATAAAGGAATTCGAAAAAGTAGGAGAACCCCAGAATGTGCAAGTGGAAAGACACAGATATGAGCGTGAGACCAAGAAGATAACGTTATCCTTTAGCTCAGGAAGAGAGAGACAGAAAGCATTTGAACTCAGGTCCCTGCTGTCGCAGCAGAATAGATTAAAGAGAAATGACAGAAGGGCAACACCATACCAAGTCCCAATGACAACAACAGGACCACGAAGAACGACCGGAGAATTAATAGACCTCACCCCACAGGAAGAGCCAACAGTTAAATCCGAAGTGCATGTAGTCAGCCAACAAGGGACATCACAACCAATTAGGAACAGACTATTCTGCCTACTCCCTTGGGACGGAAACGACAGAGAAAAGGACGAAATGTTCTTCAGACATTTCGCCCAATTTGGAATACTAGTATACTACGAGACAGTCAGAGACAAAAAGGGACGCTTATCTTACGGATATGTACAATATTTCACGGAAGAAGATGCCAGAGTTGCCAAAGAGGAAAGTGAACCAATGTACAAAGCAACATTTGCGGAACCACGCAGACTACCGCGTGCGGTGCAAGGAACAGCAAATGCTAAGTTCCACGAAAAATGCAAGAAAATGATAGAACCAGAAGTATACAATTTACATGAAATAACATGCAAGAAGCAAATAGCTTGGACCCAAAATAATGCCAGCGAGGACCCATTGAGCAAGTTACAGCCATTGCAGAAGACAATCATGGAACTTAAAGAGAAAATAGCGGAATTACAAGATAAGAAGAAAGACAACAAAAATGCTCCAATACCGGAAACACCCAGCACAAGTGCAGAGAACGATGACAAGCAAGAAAGACCAAAGACCCCAAATGCCACCCACCCTGACCCAGATGCAAACGATAGCGACATGAGCATAGATTAAGACAAAGCAACCATTCGAAACCACAACACACGATAATAACAAACAATGGTTAGGACCAATAACCCTGTATGAATGAATGAATGAAAACATATTGCATGAATTCAATACCCACATACATACGACATATAATTACTATACCAACCTTTCAATTATCTTTTTCAGAAATGGACCAAGTACTGAAGAAAGTCATAACGTCAGTAAGTTTTGAAAAGGCATCGTACCAAGTCACCATTCATTTCAAGCCTGTGGGACAACTCCCCAACGTAATGGGTCTGGTAAACAGCTATGGACCAAACACCATGGTCCGCTTTGAAGTGCAACGTGAAGACCCGCAACAGGAAGCAGCGACGCTGACAATAAAATATATGACGCAACAAGACAAAATAAAACTAATGACAGACTACGCAACAACGGACGTAGCGAACAAAGACAATACCATGAACTTACCAAAAACAAGAAGACCATATGACATTGACGAGAATTTGGAGAGCTTCTCACTAGACGACGCCCTGGACAGCGGAGACGAGAATGACAACACCATGAAGACCGAGGACAATGATGATAACAATACACCACAGGACAGCCACTACACGCGCTACAACCCGCAGGACAACGTGGAACTGTTACTTATCAATTTGACAGATTCATACACAATAACAGCAACGTACAAAGGCACGATGATAGATGCGGAGGCAATGTTTCGACAGTATGGACCATGCAACACAAATCACCTGACAACAATAGCAGAAGAAATAAGGAAAATATCAGTTAAATACCAAATAAAAAATCACGCACTGAAGGTAATAAACATCTACAGCCGTTTCATAGGACCAACAAAAATCGACTCAGAACAGACACCGCAAACACCACAGACGGCACATTCAAAACAGCAGGTGATAACAGAAGTAGCAAAATCAGACAATACGATCTGCATCAGAGCCACCAGAGAAATGACTAGCAAATATATAAGGGAAGAATTTGAAAAATTCGGAGAAATAATAGAAATTAGACAAATAAGACCTACGGACAAGGAGGAGACACATCTAGCATTCGTAGAATACACTGACCAAAATAACGCCAAGGCAGCAGTAACCTCATGTGACCCCAAATTCCGCGCGAGAATGGCTTTTAACAAAAAGCAAGTAATAGTACCTCTGACAACAAAGACCAACTCAACGCCGAAGGAACAGACGAACAAACAAACAGAACAGCCAAAACAGAAACAAGGGCTGTGGACAATAGACCCAGGCAACAATACCAAACTATATGTACTGGCACCAGCACAGACCACACAGGAAAAACTAGAAAAAGATTTTAACACCTTTGGAGACATCATAAGCGCTGAATTAACCGACAACGAGACGAAAACGGGAGAGAAGATTGCCTTTGTAGTCTATGCGCGGAAAATAGACGCAATAGATGCAAAAATAAATGGACCACCAGACTACAACATTAGATGGAAATTGACACCTCAGACAGAAGATACCACCATGCACTTCCTTTGTGGGGACCAAATCCCCACACAGGCCTTTGGGGACCATGTGCATCTCTGTACCATTAGCACGCTAAAGCGAAAAGTCCAAAGGGAGAAGAAAACACAGCCAGAAAAACTCGCTACAAAAACATCTACAGCGAGTCGAGAGGAATCAACAAACCCAGAACCCTCCACCAGCAAGCAAGATGACGAACAGGAGAAAAGAAAGGCAATGGCGGTTCCGGAAGAACGTCAGAAAGAAGAAACTCAAAAACCTGAATCACATACCAACAAACAAAACCACGGACGAAACAATATGACAGAAACAACGGCAACAAAAACAGCGTCAGTACACCGGCAACTGTATCTCAACCGCAGCTCATCAAGCGACGAAGAACAGAACGAGAAAATACAACAACAACAACCAACAAAGGACGATCGACCAAAACAAGAAGAAATGGACAGCAAGCTAAAGAAGATTTTAGACATTAGTTTTTAAGTAACGCCACTGCGACACTAATCTTAAGGTAGGCTTAAGAGACATAAGTGCCATAAACATTATATAGTACCACGTATTATGGACCGAACTTACCAATAACATGTAATCATAATAATAAATGCATTGTTTTGTACCACCTTTTTTTAAAAAAAAAAAAAGAGAACTTCTTCCATTACTGACCAATTGACCTACGTCCAAACAATGCCACTTATTTCAATACATTAATTAGATTATAGGTACTAGTATAATAAATAACATAAGCCATAGCGAGTCTATTTACTAACACAAATGAAATACAATAATAGCTAGCAACTTACTAACAAAATGACAACACATATATGCGACAGTAACAGGCTAATGCAAAATAAAGTAATATAAGTAACGCTAACATAGGATAATATGCGAGATTGCGCACACACTTAGATTGTACAGGACCATAAGGGAGAACAGGTGTGACAGCGGAGCAGAGTCGGAACAGGTGTTACAAGGTAAAGCAAAAGAAAAGGAGCAGAGCGTAAGGCTAACAGCCATTGTAACCCACACACACCAGTATCACACCACATCCTAAAACAAGCTAATTTGACAAGAGCATAAGCCCAGACAGACAGTAAAAGTAGTCAAGCTGGCTGCAAAATACCAATAGCTTCCAAAATTCTATTTAGGGAAGCTGACCCAAACGACACCAAGATCCGTGAATGTCGTGTACATTCAAAAAGAGGCAAGTGGCCCTTAATAAAAGTCAATTACGTCGTTGACGTTTGACGAAACAGACTGCGGTCTGAAGAAAACGAACAAGTGACCACACCAATGATCTCGTCCGTTAAAAAAAAAAAAAAAAAAAAGACAAAGAAAGACAGTAGAAAAACATATCTGCAGTCAAACACAGCTGGGCTAAACTTGCAAAGCTTGATCCGAACTCACAACCGTCAACTTCCACAGAATACCTCACTCGATCCAATGTCCAAATCACCCCTTTAGCCAGTCAACATCAATAACATAAAAATATATATATACACACAGTTACAATTGCCGATAAGCAACACTTAGTTTCGATGCGCGTCCATGTCACACGGACGGACCTCTGACCCATAGGTAAAATGTTTGTCGAGGACGACAAACGTTTTCGAGGGGGGGAGGATGTTAAGTGACGAAGTTTCTGGGTCCAATAGGACAAAGACAGGAAAGCACATTTCACTCAAAAAGCCCAGAAACTTCGACATGTTAAGTGACGAAGTTTCTGGGTCCAATAGGACAAAGACAGGAAAGCACATTTCACTCAAAAAGCCCAGAAACTTCGACGCTTAACGAACGCGAAAGGAATGTACCCGAAACCATAACAACTTCTCCTCCCTCGGCCGAAGCGCGCGTGGACGGCTGACACTGCAGCTTAGCCGTTGACACGACCATGGGCCCAAAGGCCTAATGAGTAAGAGAGAGAGCACGGCTAGGCTGAATTACGAAGAGAGGAGAAGTAAGTACCCCGCGTGGGAGAAAGCTTCGACTCTCTCTGTAGCTTCACCTCCCCCGCAAGGGACATTACAGTGTGTGCGCTCCTAGAGAAAGGACGCTATACTTTCTTGAGTTTAATTTGTATTACATTGAGTTTAGACTATTTGAGTTCACTTTTCAATTTTAGTTAGTCACATTTTGAGTTCTACATTTCTTTTACATTAGTTTCCTTTTAATTGGTGTTTTTTTTTTACCGTGGTTTTTCGAGAGAACAAAAATAAAGCTTTGAAGGCAAATCTACAATCATTGTTTTGACTTGTACCAACACCCAATTTGTCTATTCAGCCTACTCAGCCATCGGATACAAGTAAGTTGATTTTCTTAATAATTTAGTTTCAACGTTTTCCAACTCAAACAGTTCTGCCTCGACTAATTAGTGGTTTCACTGATCTCCCCCGTATGGGAGAGTAGCTGAGCGCCCGCGTTTCTAATAACATTTCATTGTTAGTTTGGTAGAGTCAGCCTCACCCTAACAAACCCAATAACCCAACACGGTACTAGGACCATCGCGGTAACTGAGAACTGCGGTACCACCCCAAGTTTGATGCTGTTGGGGTTTTAGGTTATTTTTATATTACTGTGTGCTCAAAGAAAAGCCAAGGTCTGCCCGACTTGACCCACTGGGTTCGGCAAATGTTCGTAAATATGTGTATTAATTGTATATGTGTATATGATTGCTTCAGAAACAATAGTTAACCTTGTCGCCTTTCAAATACCCCTTAAATAACTTCAAATTGTCAAAACGGGGAAAAAATATTTTTTTCGATCAAATGTCTATTTGACCAAAAAGTTTTCGATCAAATCTCCGTTTGACCAAAAAGTTTTCGATCAAATCTCCGTTCGATTATAAAGTTTTCGATCAAATCTCCGTGCGATCAAACCTCCTCGACGAAATCTCCGTCGATCAAATGGTTTTCCATCAAATCTCCGTAAACCAAATATCTAACACTAAACTAAGTTGTTCCTCTTTAAAGCACAAATAGTATCATCGACATATCTAAAATAAAACAAAGGTATACAGCTATAATTATCATTCAAAATTTTAAGAAACTCTGTTTCTAAATCATCCAACAATAACTGTAACCGCAATCTTAGAAACACCGTGAATAGAGACTAGATTAGATAGCATCAAACTAATTGTTGGAAACGGGGCATAATGAAAAAAAAAGTAGCCGTGATTT
Organism: Pteromalus puparum; assembly: GCA_012977825.3. Lineage (NCBI taxonomy): Eukaryota > Metazoa > Arthropoda > Insecta > Hymenoptera > Pteromalidae > Pteromalus > Pteromalus puparum. The sequence goes on from VCDM03000177.1 coordinate 20,614, forward strand.
TTCCTTTGTCTTTTGCAATTGTTTATAAAAAATTATTTAAACAAATCACCAAAAATTTCAATTTTTGGATAATGCCACTCGATTCTACTGGAAAAATTGCGACAAAAACCTATATAACAGTTTTTTCTTAGACCGCGATTTGTTAGTGTAAAACGACTGTTGAAATATGGTACATTTATAATGTATACTGTCAAGTTCAAGCCAAGTTCAATATATAATGTCAAGTTCAAACCAAGTTCAGAATATATAATATAGTATGCGCGCTAGAATGAGTGAGCGCGCTAATGAGTGTGTTAGGGGACGCACACATGTAAGCCTCCCCTCTCCGCGGTGCGAGAGACGCTGGAACTGCGCGACTACGACTCTGTCCACTCGTTGCTGTACGCTCTTGGAGAGCACACGCATGCTAACCATGCTCTGTAAATATCCATTACAATAAACTACTTTATCATAAATAATCCTCCCGTCTACCTCACTCATTTTTAATAACGACAATAAACAATGGCACGCTAGATAGCCAAAGTATCTGCGCCAAATTCCAAGCAGAATCTACGTTCGATAGTATCAAACTAACTGTTGGAAACGGGGCATAATGAAAAAAAAGTAGCCGTGATTTTTCCTTTGTCTTTTGCAATTGTTTATAAAAAATTATCTAAACAAATTACCAAAAAAAGTCAATTTTTGGGAAATCTGATAACGTCAATAGATTCTACGGGAAAAATTATGACGAAATCCTATTTTTTATATATATTTTTTTTCTCAGACCGTAATTTGTTAGTGTAAAACAGCAAAAAAAGTTCAATGTACGAAACTTTGATCTTTTAGGTGAGTTTGTAATTCTATGCAAACTTTGCAACCTGTCTGTTGGGTGCATATCCTGGCAGAAGTTTTTTTTTTTATAAAATAAAAAATGTTTCGTCAAAAAATATATTTTGTTAGTATTGTATCAAACCATTAGCCCGCCACTCATACGTGATCTCTAAAACGGTTTTCAGAGTTTTATAACAAAAAACTTCTGCCAGGTTATGCACCCTACCGCCAGGTTGCATAGAATTACAAACACCTAAAAAATCAGTTTCGTACATTGAACTTTTTTTTCGTTTTACACTAACAAATTATAATCTTAGAAAGAACTGTTATATAGGCTTTTGTCGTAATTTTTCTCGTAGAATCGATTGGCGTTACCAGATTTTCTAAAAATTGACTTTTTTGGTAATTTGTTTAAATAATTTTTTATAAACAATTGCAAAAGACAAAAGAAAAAACACGGGTACTTTTTTTTTGTTATGTTCCATTTCCAACCATAAGTTTGATGCTTTCTAATCCAGTTTTGGCCTGGGCCTAAGTGGGTTAATAGTAGAAAAAAATCGGTCTGAGAAAATAATTTTGTATATGTTTTTTTGGTAAACCATAGGCTTTAGATAGAACGTTGTTGGTTTGAGTTAAACTTAGCCTAAGTGGGTTAATAGTAGAAAAAAATCGGTCTGAGAAAATAATTTTGTATATGTTTTTTTGGTAAACCATAGGCTTTAGATAGAACGTTGTTGGTTTGAGTTAAACTTAGCCTAAGTGGGTTAATAGTAGAAAAAAATCGGTCTGAGAAAATAATTTTGTATATGTTTTTTTGGTAAACCATAGGCTTTAGATAGAACGTTGTTGGTTTGAGTTAAACTTAGCCTAAGTGGGTTAATAGTAGAAAAAAATCGGTCTGAGAAAATAATTTTGTATATGTTTTTTTGGTAAACCATAGGCTTTAGATAGAACGTTGTTGGATTGAGTTAAACAATTTTTATCATAGTTTAATTCTAAGTAGCTATTATTATTAAAATTTAAGAAAATTGCGTTAACCATAAACTGCAAAGATCGTAACGGATTTATTTTTACAACTTTATAATATGTATTGGTATCACTGAGTAGATCATTCATCTTAGATTTATATTCATCAAAATTTAAACATACAGTTAAACTGTCCTTGTCTGCATAAATAAGAAAGACTAATTAGTTGCTTTTACAAAATTCTTTAGTAATGAACGTTGTGTTTCGAACGCCGAGAAGCGCACGGAGCGACCCCTGGCAACGAATTAACGAAGCCGCGAATGTTGTTGTTTTTGTTATTCTGGTTATGACAGCTGCTGAGAACCAGTTAGTTTCAAAGATATTGAGCTTCAAACATTTGTTTTTTCACCCTGTATACTCTATATAACTGAAAACTGTATCGCTTCTATCTCAGTTTCCATTAATGGATTTTAATCTATACTTAGACTCGTTTTTTGCTGTTTTTGTTTTATTAATTCGTTAAAAATAAGATTTTCAGTTACGCATGTGCGTATATTCATGGCGATTTTTCGATCACTGGTGATTTTAGATACGTTCCGCGAACTATATCCTTATCATTATATCTCGGAAACTAAATTTTGAACTTTTCGTTAAAACATCATGATTATCCGCTAGTTTTTTCTGTTTTATGTTTTATTAAATCGTTATAAACAATATTTTCAGTTACGCATTGATTATGTAATATAATTATTTCGAAATAGTTTTATCCATCAAACGAAAAAGCATAAAAACTTTATAGAATTATATATGAAGTAAAAACAATTTAGATATTAAAGCGATATATAAGGTTGAAGGAAGCTACGTGCCAAAGAATTGGCAGCGGTTTTTAGTAGGGTGCTAGTCTTTGTTGGAAATCAGAGTTGTGTTAGTTTCTGCAGGAAAGGCCAATTTGAAATACTAAAATTGTTTTATGATTTTAACAGTGTACCGGCATACATGCACCAATTTGTCATTTGATTTCTGCATTAAATATTTTTGGCCACATAACCTAATGATTTTGAATAACAATTTTCTTAAAGTACTTTATTTATAATCACTTAAATACGGAAATAAAGTTCTCAATGTCATGCTATTAAGGACAAGCTATGACACAAAATGCACTATTTTTCGTTTTTTTCAAAGTTTATTCTTATCAAGTTAAAAAATTTTTTTTTTGTAAGAAAAATTTTGATTTCTGAAATCTGTCTCCTCAGGATCAGTTGCTTTTAGTACTGGATTGCTTTTGTGACGGACTCACCTTGCTTAAGAAAAAAAAAATAAAAAACCATACCTACCCCATTATCGCCCTTGATTTGTGTTGCAGTTGGTTTTAGTACCGAGTGGCTTTTTTGTGAAAGACTCACATCCTTAAAAAAATAACCATACATACTCCATTAGCAAAAAGTTCCAGAATATAAATCGTACATTAAATGTACATCCGATGTACTTATTTATATAAATATCAACTCTCTAGAAAGTTTAAAAAAAAACTTGCGCGCTAGCGATTTGCATATATTGCACGACCGCACGGTGCTTGCTGTTGGTTTTGGTACCAAGCTGCTTAAGTGAGACTCACGTGCTACACAGAATTCACACATTTCTAAGCTTTTCGGGCCAGATGGAGTGGATCGCATTAAAGTTTTATTAATAATTATATGCATAAATTTTGAAAACTTTTAAGATTTTCAAAATTTTTTAGATATTAATACTTGTGTTAATTAATGAAAATGTTAATAAATATTAATACTGTTGTTTCTAAATATTTATGGCTGTGTAGTGGCCGTGTAAAAAAACAGCCAATTTACCCCCGCTTTATAGCCATGAAAAACGGGAAAATCCATACATGCGACACAAAAACTATGGTGTGCACCAAGGGCTAAGCGGGCTTTTTGACCTCGTGTGGTTCGCAGTACTCATCTTGGGCTCGGAGATGCACTCGCCTTCGGCTCGTGCTACTTCGCCTACGACTCGTACTGCAAACTACACACTCGGTCTAAAAAAGCCCACTTTACGCCCTTGGTACACAATATACTAATACACACCACGAGAGGTAAAATGACGAGCCCACAGCTCGCGTTTGCTACCCGAGCCGAAGGCAAGGGTGGCAATTTAGAAGAGCTATAGATCCGCCAATACCTTTACCTTCCTAAGTGTGTAATGTCTTTTTTTTCTAATTGCGCACATGCTCCGCTGTCGTAACCGTCTTCACATTACGGCCCTGCACTGTTCCCGCATTTACTCAAGCTTTCCCTTTATCTTCGGGTGTCCACGAGTAATCGAAAATTGTTATTTAATAGATTTAGATTGTGTGGCCAAAAATATTTAATGCAGGAATCAAATGATTTGAAATATTGCATGTATTAATGACGGTTAAATGTTAAAATCAAGAAACAGTTTTAGCATGTTATTATCGCTTATAAATTTTAAAAATTAAAAAAAAATTAAACATTTTTAAGATTTCGAGAATTTTGAAAATTTTAACAAATTTTAGAAATTTTAAGAATTTTATAAAATGAATAATTTTGAGAATTTTGTAAATTCAAAAAATTTTGAGATTAAAAATTTCAAAAATTTTAAAAATTTGTAAATTTCTGAAAATTCTGAGAATTGAAATTTTTTTTAATTTTTGAAAATTTTGAATAGTTTATATTTTGTTTTTAAAAGAACAAAAGACAAAATAAATAAAAAGTTCACTACTTTATAATGGTGTATCCAACATGGCGCCAGGACGCAAGCCTCCTGATAAGCGTCCCGCATTTTTTGCATGTCATACGGAACAAAAAGTGGAAACAGTGGTGTGTATCATCTGTGATGAGGCTTTCCACGCCAACTGTCTCAATGAGATATCGGACAATTATAACACCTTATAATCTGCCCCGAGCACACAGAGAAGAACGTAACCTCTAAAATCGAGGAGAAAAGCCTGACTGAACCAGAAAGAGTACTAATTGCACAGATAAAATCTAAGACCACTGAAGAAATAAGAAGAGAAGTACTGGCTGAGATTGAATCTAAGACTACCGATCTATTCAGTTTAGAATCAAGTATAAGTGACACTGAGATGGAGTTTGTGAAAACAGAGGTTAAACTACTAAGAACTCTGGTGGCTGAATTAACGGCGAAAAACGATCTACTAAAAGAAAAACTACAAAGAAACTCGAATCAAGCTACTCTCAAGACATTCACAGCAGCTAGTTGCAGGCTTCTTGTAGGCTGTACGAAGCCTGGCCCGTAGCGCAGTTTGCTATACGTGCACGTCCTCGTGCACGGGAGCCCGCGGAGGCGTCGTGAATAATTTGGCTACGTAGCTAGTTCGCGAGATAGATTATGAGTGAATCGCATGGGAATGGACAGAGTCAGGAACAAAGTGACACAAGCCGAGTAATAGTAAAGTTTCTCTTTATGTAAAGACTCAAAGATCAGTACAAAGCAGCGCGGAGTAAGAGAGACGGAGCAGAACGAATAATGCCGAGAGAGAGAGTATTGCGATCGGGCAGGTACTTACAGTGGTGCTTCGTGAAGCTGGACAAAGGCCTCGTGGCTTGGACCGGAGCGGCGCAGGGCGGAAGACCGGGGCTCGACGCTGGAAAGCAGGACGAAAGCCTCAAAGCCTCGTGTGTGGCCGGGTGCAGCAGGAAGTCAAACGGCAAACCAAAGGGCACGCGGTGCTGAACAGCAGCAGGATAATTCCAGCGACACACGGGGATTCTGGTCACGGACGCAGCAGCAGTCCTCTGGACGATAAACGCACGCACGGATCTATATAGCCGATACACGACTGCACTGTACGGCGGTAAGCTTCTAAGTGTCGCGGCGCGAGACGCGACGGCGTGAATAGTCGTTTCTCTCTCTCTCTCTCTCGCTCTCTTAGACGGCGCCACACACACATACACACAGCGCGCGGCTCTCCCCCTGTGTGTGTTATGGCTGTCTGCTCCGCTCACTTACCTGCTGCTGAAAAGGAATGTTATATACAAGAATATTTACAGAGATAATGTTTATTATATCGTGATCATATAATATCGGGGAGAGAGGGACGTAACGAGTGCACACAAGGCAACTCGTTATAATGCTTAGAAAATGTTTAACAATAAAAATACTTAATTTTTGGCCTTTTTTAACCTATTTATGCCACATTTTTTTTCATAAAAGATTTTCTAAGCATTTAATATATTGATAAAAAACAAATCTCGACAAGTTTGGAAGAAGCAAAGTCGACACAGAAAAAGACGTGCCCAGGCAGGCTTTGCCACTGTACCGTGCAGCGAGAAGGACATGCAGCACCGCCGTGCTTGGTGAAGCGTTTTTTTTTGCCTATGGCAGCACTGCAGATCGTGCTAACTGTTTTCCATGAGGGTATGGCAAAGTTTGGCTATCAAAATTTTTCTTACAAAAGAATTTTTTTGAAAAAAGTTTCAAAATTTTGTTTTTGAATAAAAGAAAAAAAATTAAACAAAACCCGTTTATAAACTGTCCTTCGAAAAAAAGTTAAAAAAAAAAAGAATTACCGAAAAATAAATTCTTCAAAAATAGTACTGTGGACCATGTCGTATAGCAGGCTCATTGTCTAGAGCGAGTGTCTTTTGCTCGGAAACGCATTCGCTTTCAACTCGTTCTACCTTGCATTTGGCTCGTAGATACTGCAAGCCACACAAGGACAAAAAGTTCACTTAGCCCTCAGTGCAAACTATAGTTTTTGTGGCGCATGCGTTTTTTATGGCTATAAAGCGGGAGTAAATAAGCTGTTTTTATACACGGCTACTGCACCCATGAATATTTATAAATAGTAGTTTTATTAACATTTTTTATTAATTAACATTATTTATTAGTAACAATATTTATTTCATACTGTACTTTATGATAAGAATACAAATTATAAGGTAGTAAGAGTTATTTTAGAATTCCTAAAATTTAAAATATTTAAAAACTTTCATAAATATTAAGAAGCGTGACAGCGCCGCGTTGGCGAGTAAAAATATACGAAGTATATAGTATATGCTGAAGATGCTAGGAGACATTGTAAAAAGAGTACGCAGGACGGCGGCTGGTGACCTGCTTTTGGAACTCCAGCGCTCGGCTGAAGAAAAGGCAACGGAACTTCGGCAAGTGGCGCAAGAAGTACTAGAAGAAGGTACTATGATAAGAACACTGTAAGATACAGAGGTCTTTGAAATAAAGGACCTCGATGTATTAACCACTAAGGAGGACATCTTAAAAGTACTGCAAAGGGAGTTTCGATGTAATGTCCCATGATTAGTAAGTGTACATGCTGATATGTAGGAGTACACATGAGTGGATATATGCATGTATGAATGAATGATTATAAATGGTTATGACTAACGCCTGCGTTACCGCAATCCGATACGCAGATAACATATATCCAACCGATCAAAACAGTGCATCTGATTGCTACATAGTATACCGAGCGCCGAAAATCAGAACGAGTGTCTTAACCTCTGTGTCAGCACTCCTCGCGAGCGAACCAGAACTGTAAAGCGTACGCGATAATTCATAGTGTGGCGAATGGTGATTGGATTACAGCGATCTTTCCTATCTTAATTGCACAACTGCTTGCATCGCATTAAAAACCCCGGAGCCGATCCACGCCTATGCCTTTCACGTATACTCTTCCTACGGACAACTGGACCTGGTGATTGAATACGAGTGCTGTATTCCTGCTCGCATTGCTTATTGAGTGCTTAGAACCCACTCAAGCTCTGTGGGTAGAGTATAGTATAACTCTTCGTTACTAGACGTGAATTGAACGTAGTACAGTAATAAGAAAGGACCGCCGAGCGCCACCTCCGACGAAAGCAAGTGAAGTGACCTTCATCTGTGCAGTTGACCAACCTTACTCATTATTGCCATGAGTAATCGTGTAGATCAGACCAATCAGCATCTGTCGCACCGAGAAGAAGACTACGTCATCCAGTGCGCTAGTTGATACGATTGTAATTGTAAGTCGCTTTAGTATAATCATCTAAAATTAATCTCACAACATCTTAGCGAAAAAACAATAGAATAAGTCAAGTGAATAACAAAACTCTGTAACATCAAACTGTCTGTAAAGTGAAGTGCCCAGGTCCGAAGCCAGTAAAACCAAACATAACAATTTAGATGATTCCTGTGTTTATTTATTCATAAATAATAGTAAATAACTATAAAATACTAAATCCCAACGAAACCCTTCAGCCAAAAACTTCGTCAAGGTAAGGAATATTGTTGTAATATATGCATTTATACAGTCGTAATCGTTGAACGAGTCAAGCTCTAGCGAACGCGAGCATAGTGCGCATGTCTCGCGTATATACTCTAAAAGCACACTATACTGTATACTATACTTCGTGGAGTCAGACTATGCTGTACTGTGCTCCACACTCTCTCTTGCCTGTAAGACTTCGTGCTGAGCGGACGCACTGCCGACTAGGCTCTCAAGCCTTTCAATATATAATATATTATTTAAACCTCACTGCCTTGTTTATTGATCCACACAATCCAACAAATATAAAACATCAAATCGTAGCCACAGACAGCCAACAAAGTCCGTTCAGCCATCACAGCCCGGACAAGTTCCAGCTCGAACAGACAAGTGTCCGACTGAGAGTGAGTGCGGACACAAATCTAGAGAGATGACCAAAACTCTGGATAAGCAGAAGAACGTGAATACAACGATCAAAGAGGGGCTACCAGTAATGGGAGCTCTCATGATTGAAGTTTTCACGCTTCTCGACAAGATGGAGGATGGCGCAAAAAAGTTGTCCACTCAACAACCTAGAGAAGACCATTCGAAGTCTCGCAAGTCGAAGAAGAGGGGACGGACATCATCCGACGGTGGCGGCGGTACTCCCGCTAAAAAAGACAAGAAGGAGGACAGATCTGCACCTTCTACGAGCAAAACGCAAGAGGAAGCTGTAGATACACAAGGGGCTTGGCAGCTAGCTACAGGAAGGAAAGCAAAGAAGAAAAAACAGGAGCAAAGCCAGCCTCAATAACTGAGGAAAAACGCACGGAAGGCCGCGCGACAGAGGGGAGACGCAATCCTCGTAAGACCAGAACTGGGTAGGACTTACGCCCAGATCTTGAGAGAGATCAAGGCAAAGGTTAAGCCAGAAAAGTTAAAAACAGAGGTTAAGTATCTCAGCAAAACAAAAGACGGTGACGTTCTGGTCGTTATGGGTAAGAGTGAAGACAAAATGGAATCACTCAAAACTGCCATACAAACCGCAATAGGGCATGCAGGCAAAGTTAGGGGCAAGATCTCCAGAACTACACTAGAGATCAGGGACATCGACAGTCTTTCGACGCGGGAAGATGTCCGAAGCGCTATTACAGCCGAGACGGGCAAAGGTGAGGCCAAAGTTCATCTGTTTGAGCCGAACAAGAGAGAACAGAGGGTGGCGGTGGTCGAAATAGATCAGACTAAGGCCACCGCTCTACTTAAAAAAAGAAAGATTCGCGCAAATGTTACGCGATGCTATCGCTGTCTAGGATACGGACACGTGAAAGCAAGATGTGAAGGCCCCGACAGGAGCGCTAACTGCTGGAAGTGTGGCGCGGATGGATACAGGGCAGCAGAATGCACTGTGCCGATCCANGGGCAGCAGAATGCACTGTGCCAATCCAGGAGATGAAATGTTTCTTATGTATAGACGCTAAGATACCCAAAGAGAAGACGGTGCATGCTCCAGGCACCGGTTCATGCGCGGTCTTCCGGGCAGCCCTGAACGCGAGTAAGACCAGAACATAATGGCGCGAATACTTCAAGGCAATCTGCACAGAAGTAGGCTGGCCCACGATCTGCTAAAACAATTCGTAGTCGAGCAGAAAGTGGACATCGTTTTAGTCAGCGAACAATACACGGACCGTGACGTACGTGGCTGGGTGTCTACCAACGCAGGGACCGCCGCTGCCTGGGTGCCCCGACGTGGGATCGCGGAAACAGGCATGGGAGACGACTACATGTGAGTAAAGGTGGGGTGCATTACTGACTTTAGCGTGTATCTCTCACCGAACCTCACCGCGGCGGAGTTTGCGATGAAGCTAGGAGCACTAGAAGATGCGATAAGGGATGAATCCGGGGAAATCGTGATAGGGGGCGACTTCAACGCTCGGGCCACGGAATGGGGCATGCCGACAACTAACAGCAGAGGTAGGGCCATCATCGAGATGGCAGCTAGATTAAGACTCGTAGTGGCAAACGAGGGAAATACCCCTACTTACCGTAGACCAGGTTTTGGAGAATCCATACCTGATATAACTTTCGCGAGCGAAGCGACGATCGCCCAAGTTAGGGATTGGCACGTCACGGAGGAATATACTGCGAGCGATCATCAGTATATCCTTTTCAACATCCAGAACGATCGCGGGAATAGGACTACAGCATGAACAAAGCGGACACCGCGCTGGAATACCCGGCGTATGAACACAGAAAGACTTGCAGACGCGATTCAGGAGACTGAAATCCCATCAAACGGTTTCCCACACCAATTGATAGAACGCGAAAAGGCAGACGCGTTGGTAGAACGCACTACAAGACTCATAACGAAGCTCTGCGACGATGCTATGCCACGGG